>SJYR01000678.1:618779-676261 GCA_006410655.1 Kobus ellipsiprymnus | reverse complement strand
CCGGCTCGGCCCGGCCGCCCGCGCGCGGCTCCTGGAGCGCCCCGGGCCCGGCCCGGGCGGCGGCGGCGGGTTTCGCCGGAGGCCTCAGCGGCGCCCGCGCGCCGTACCGCACCGCAGCCATGGCCCTGGTGACCCTGCAGCGTTCGCCCACGCCCAGCGCCGCCTCCTCCTCCGCCAGCAACAGCGAGGTGAGCCCCGGGCCCGCGGCCCTGGCCCGGCCGAGCAGCCGCCGCGCGAGGCCTGGGCCGCGAGTGCGGGGCGCGGGGCGCCAGGGGCTGCGCCGGACAGCTTTGAGGGGTCCTTGGGCCTGCGGGGACCCCACTGGACGACCCCCTGGGTTGCTGGCCTGGGGTGACTGCAGTGAGACTGTGCAGTGCCGGTGTGTCCCCGTCTGGGGTTGACTCTGTGTGTGTGACCCCTGTTTGGGGGTGACTGTGCATAGACGTTGTGTGTGACCCCCGTCGGGGGTGACTGTGTGTAAGTGTGACCCCCGTCTGGGGTTGAATCTGTGTATGTGTGAGTCCTATGTAGGAGGTGACTGTGTGTAAGTGTGACCCCCGTCGGGGGTGACTGTGTGTAAGTATGACCCCCTTCTGGGGTTGTATCTGTGTATGTGTGAGTCCTATGTAGGAGGTGACTGTACATGAGACGTTGTGTGTGACCGCCGTCGGGGGTGACTGTGTGTAAGTGTGACCCCCGTCTGGGGTTGACTCTGTGTGTGTGTGAGTCCTGTGTGTGGGGTGACTGAGTGTAAGTGTGACCCCCATCTGGGGGTGACTGAATGTGTGACACTGTCCCCTCGCCCCATCAGGGGTGACTCTGCGGGGTACTCGTCCTGAGACTGAAACTCCTGATGGGGTAAACTGCGTGAGATGCCGGTTCTGGGATTCTGGACCCCGTGTGTCTCTTCCTGTGTATTCCGGCCTGTCCCCTGGGGGCCGTGCCTGTGTAGTGCTGGGGGGAAGCGGCAAGGGGGCCCCTGTGAAGGTGCACGCCCCTGGCTGTGGGTGTGAGTGGCAGTCCCTTGTCACTGTGTGACAGTGAGCTCAGGGAGCTGGGTGACAGTGTCCTAGGTCTCTGCCTGCAGCCCAATCTGGGCTCTTCCTGTCCCTGATAGCGCCCGAGGCTGGCTGTTTGTGTGCAGCTGGCTGTATGGCTGAGGCCGATTCTGGGGTTCCTGTTAACGCCCCGGTGTTTTGCGGGGGCTGAATGTGCCTCTCTGAGCAGTTCGGGTTTCTCTGGGTCTGCGTGTGACCTGGCCTGGCTCCTTGCCCCGGAGTCCCTGGGGAATTCGTCCTATGAGTGCACAGCTGGGCTGGACTGAGCTCGGCTGGGCCTCGGGCCTCCGAGCAGGAGAACTAGTTAGGGCCTTGGGTCTAAACTCGACATCCGTGGCCAGGCTGAATGTTGACCCATAGACACCGCAGCTGGAGGAGGAGACGGGAACTGTTTATAGAGAAGGGAGAGGAGGCTGCTGGGGGAGGGCCCTGCAGGCAGGCCCAGGAAGTGACCCCGCCAGCATCTGGGCAAGTCAGGCCCCTTCTCCCTGGGGGAAGTTGACTGATAACACTGATAACGTTTGTGTGTATCTCTGAGAGAAGAGGACCTGTTTGGGGTTTAACAGCCCTGCCTGTCGGGCTGGCTCCTGGTGGGCAGCTCTTCAGCCTGTTTCGTTGGGACTGGCAGGAACATTTCTCACCCTGGCTGCAGGGTTGAACCTCACAGCCCTGGCCCTCTCGAGGAGAGGCTGTTCATGAGTTATCTTGCCTGCAGACACAAGGTTCTAACAGCCCCTGCTCTGCATGGCAGCCAGTGTGGCCTGCAGCTGGGAAGTGAGTGCGGCAGCTTCTCACTTCCCCGCAGAGACATCTGTTCCCTTACATCATTTCTACTACCGCTGTCTTGCAGTTTACAAAGTACTCTTCTGCACTTAATTTCATGGTCCCTTCTCAAAAACAACGGGTGAAGAAATCAGCTCCAGGAAGAGGTTATTCGGACAGCCTATCAAGCCTGAACGTGAAGTGAAAGTGAAAGTCGCTCAGTCCTGTCGGACTCTTTGCAACCCCATGGGCTATACTGTCCATGAAATTCTCCAGGCCAGATTACTAGAGTGGTGGGTGAAAAGTGAAAGTGAAGTCACTCAGTTGTGTCTGACTCTTTGTGACCCCATGGTCTATAGCCTACCAGGCTCTTCCCTCCATGGGATTCTCCAGGCCAAGAGCAGGCTCCTCCCTCCATGGGATTCTCCAGGCGAGAGTACTGGAGTGGGTTGCCATTTCCTTCTCCAGGGGATCTTCCCAACCGAGGGATTGAACCCGGGTCTCCAGCATTCCAGGCAGACGCTTTAACCTTTGAGCCACCAGGGAGTGGTGGGTAGCCCATCCCTTCTCCAGCAGATCTTTCCAACCCAGGGATCAAACCCAGGTCTCTCACATTTCGGGTGGATTCTTTACCAGCTGAGCCACCAGGGAAGCCCAAGAATGCTGGAGTGGGCTATCCCTTCTCCAGTGGATCATCCCGACCCAGGAACCGAAACAGGGTCTCGTGCATTGCAGGCAGATTCTTTACCAACTGAGCTATCAGGGAAGCCTGTCAAGCCTAGGCCTCTGATTCTAAACCCCACCTTCCTTGTGTTACTTTGCATCCAGTCTACTTCTGCTCTAAACACGTTAAAAAAAAATTTTTTTTTTTTTTTTACTGTTGGGTCTTTGCTGTCCCAAGGCATGTGGGATTTTAGTGCCCTAACCAGGGATCGAACCCGCCTCCCCTGCATTGGAAGGCAGATTCTTAACCATTGGACCACCAGGGAAGTTACCACATGTAAAATTTTTAATTATTTTTTGACCAAGATGGAATTCACGTACCATAAATCCGCCATTTTAAAGTGTACAATTCAGTGGTTTTTAGTACATGCTCTGGCTCTTAAGAGAGATGTGTATAAGAGACAGCCCCTGCCCTGCCCTGCCCTCACCAAACTGTAGGCAACCACTAATGTTCTTTCTGTTTTTACGAATTTGGCCTGTTCTGGGCATTTCATGTGAGTGGAATCGTGCACTGTGTGGCCTTTGGCGTCAGGTCGGTTTCCCCCAGCCTCATGTTTTCGGGACTCATCCACATTGCAGCATGAGGCAGGCCCTCACTCCTTTTTATGGCTGAGTAATATTCTATTGTATGAATGCGCATTGTGTTGGACCTTGGGGTGGTTCCTGCTGAGTCTATTTTCACTTTCATTTTCTGGGCTTCCCTGGTGGCTCAGTCTGCAGTCCTTGGGTCGGGAAGATCCCCTGGAAAAAGAAGTGGCTGCCACTCCAGTGTTCTTGCCTGGGATATCCCGTAGACAGAGGAGTCTAGCCGGCTATAGTCCATGGGGTCGCAAAGAGTCAGACACGATTGAGCAACTAACACTTTTTTCTTTTCAGTATTCTACTGTATGGTTGTACCTTCTGTTGGACCTTGGGATTGTTTCCACTGAGCATATTTAAAATTATTATAGAGAAAGCATTATTTTCACCAAGTGCCAGTGACCCCCGAAATAATAAAACTCAGACAGCTCTTCCTTACCTTGAGTAAATCAGCAGCATGAGTGGCTCCAGGCGCTGGCAGAGGCTGGGATGTTCCCCAGAAGGTGAAGCATCTTCCAGGTTGGGTGAGGCATGAAGATGCAGGGAGGAAGGGAGAGGGCAGTGTGTGTGCCAACTCTGAGCCTCTGGTCTGACCTTCCTCTGGTTACTTCCCCTCTCTGGGCCTCAGCTCATCCGAAAGTTCCGCCTTCCCTCTCTCACGTGTTCCTTGGCATAGGTAGCTTCCTTCCCTGGAATAATTGATCTCTCATTGCCTTTCGTCCCAAGACCCTCAGAGAGGGAGCAAGAATTAAGTGATTTTGCATCCCACCCCATCTATTTCCTTACTCCTCAAAACGCGCATCCTTCATTGAGTCAGACACGCTCAGGTCACTTCTTTGCTTCCCCAACCCGTGGTCCTGCCCGGCATGGGAACTAAGGGAAGTCACAGCCCAACCCGCAGAGCAGTGCTGCCCTCTT
Source organism: Kobus ellipsiprymnus (assembly GCA_006410655.1). NCBI lineage: Eukaryota > Metazoa > Chordata > Mammalia > Artiodactyla > Bovidae > Kobus > Kobus ellipsiprymnus. Next base: position 672,221 of record SJYR01000678.1, on the reverse strand, counting down.
TTTGGTTTTGTTCCTTTCCCCTCCATCTTCCTTCCCTGGAATAATTGATCTCTCATTGCCTTTCGTCCCAAGACCCTCAGAGAGGGAGCAAGAATTAAGTGATTTTGCATCCCACCCCATCTATTTCCTTACTCCTCAAAACGCGCATCCTTCATTGAGTCAGACACGCTCAGGTCACTTCTTTGCTTCCCCAACCCGTGGTCCTGCCCGGCATGGGAACTAAGGGAAGTCACAGCCCAACCCGCAGAGCAGTGCTGCCCTCTTTTTGGTTTTGTTCCTTTCCCCTCCATCTTTATCTCACTTATATCATTTTACCGTGAACCTTGTCTCATTCTTTTGTGAGAACAAGCAGAGAGCCCAAGAAGAGATAAAGCAGTAGCTTTCAGGAACTGTGGTTTTTGACCACCATTCAAGGTGACTGATTTTCACGGGTGGATCTCCAGTCGCTTTGGGGAGGGGAGTATCGGATCGGGGTTTTTCCACCTCAGCACTGCTGACGTTGGGGCCAGAAAACCCTGTGTTGCAGGGGGCCCGTCTTGTGTGTTGCGGCGGATATAGCAGCACCCTGACCGCTACCCACTAGATGCCACTAGCATCCTCCCAAAAAAGGCTCTGGCCTTGCCTGGCATCCCCTGCCAAGAGCAGTGGTCCCCAATTGAGAACCACTGGGTTAGACCCAACAGTCTCTTCCGAGTTTGTTCCTGTGGTCATGTGAGTTGTTTCGTGTATGTTTCACTTCGGTGGCCCTGTGGTTAGCAGAGCCGTCCCCGGTGTTTCCACTTCTCCTTCAGCGTGGGGAGGGGAGCAAGAGAATGAACTGATGCTCTCTGCCTCTGCCCAGGGCAATACGTACATGATCTTATTACAGCATGGGGATTCCAGGACCCTGTGCCAGGCTCATTCATTGGTGAAACTGCCACCTGTGGTGTGTGTGCCTGGCTGCCCAGAGCCCTCCACACATGACCTCTTACCCTTTTCCCACCACTGCCAGCTTCTGTCTGGTTTCTGTCCTCAGTCAACCTTGCATCTCTCCCAGCTGTCGCTGCTTTCCAGGTTTCTCTCTTTCCCATTCAGTGGGCCCTTCTGTGTAACATACTAAACATGCCAACTCCCAGTGGTGGAAATTTGTTGGGGTGTGTGTTTTCTTCTCATTTGAGTTTTCTCCTTGAAAGAAAAAGAAAAGAAAAATTACAGTTGGGGCTTAAATCATGGTTACTATTGGAGCCTTTAACCCTCCTGGTCTTGTAACCTTTAGAAGATATTAAATATCCCTTTCTTTCATGTCTGGAAATACACTTAAGAGCCTAGAAAGTTTTATATTAAACATGAAAGCCTTTTTGAGAACCTACCAAAAGCTTTGAGACCCACTGACAGCCTGATCCTGGCTATCTTCTGTTAAGAAAGACTTGCCTGGAATGGTGGTGGTGGTAGCTGTTTCTTAAACTTGCGTGTTGTGGCTTAAAATGGTGTTGATCACCTGTGATTACCAGAGGGTGGGGATTGAGGTGAGGGGGAGATGGATAAAGGCGATCAAAACACATAAACTTCCAATTATAAGTAATACAGACACAGTATACCACATGATAAATAAAATTAACACTGCTCAATGTTATATTTGAAAGTAAGGGAGTAAATCGTAAGAGTTATCCAAAAAAAATGGTGTTGATCACTCAGCTATTGCTTAGATTGAAGAAGGAAACAGAGCCTCTTAAAACATCACCCCCTTCCCCTAAAAAAGAAAAGCGGGGGACTCCCTGGTGATCCAGCGGTTAGAGCCTGCGCTCCCCGTGCAGAGGACAGGGCGCCGTTCCTGGTTGGGGAACTAAAATCCCACACGCCTGCGGGTCCAAATAAATAAAATTTAAAAGAAAGAAAAACTGGATGAGCTCCGAAGCAGCACCGGAAAAGGGAGAGCTCAGGGCGGAACGAATGTGTGGAGTACCTGGGCTGGCGAGGAACGCTGCGCTAGCAGGCACCCATCTGCGATGCCTTGGGAGGCAGGCGGGAAGGCGTCAGGAAGCCTGAACATTCCTCCACAGGGGTTCTTCAGGGGAGCAGCAGAGCGGGACTGGTCCGGGAAGGGTGCGGTGTTTGGAAGGAGCCAGGTTTCCCGCACATCGGCACCTTTTGCAGACACCAGAGCAGAAAACGTGAGCCTTGTGTCCAAGGCCCGTTGATAGCGGCGTCTGGTCTGTGACATTCTCTTCCTTTCTCTGCAGTTGGAGGCAGGCAGTGAAGAAGATCGCAAGTTAAACCACAGGTAAGCAGGCTTCACGTTTTCACCCTGGAGTCTTTCTTCCAAGCAGGTAAGAAATACTCTTGTGCCTTTCCAAAAGGGAGAACCCTGGAGAAAGATTACACCAGCTTTTCAGTAGGAGGAGGGCTTTACAGATGGACAGATATTTAACTGTAAACAGCTTTGATAATTATGTAACATTCAGAGAAGAAGAAAAATAATTGCCAGTATTCCACCACCCTGGCTTTGCCATAATGAGTATCTTTACAAACTTCCTTCCAGGTTTTACCTCTGCTTTAAAGAAAGTAATCATTCTAATATGTTTTCACTTTTCCATCCTGCTTTTGGGAGGGTATTCCTTTTGAGGTAAGTACATTGCTGATTCGAAACAGACACTCAGCCCCTCAGTTTATTAATTCAGGATGTGTGTGTGTGCGCGCGCATTTGTGCATGTGCTTGTTGAGAAGTTTCTCAAGCTTGTAGTCCTCAGTTGCTATATTCCCAAGTAGACACCAGAAGTATGGTTGTTTTTCTTTGCCAAAAATTGGGTGTTTTGTTGGCTTGCAGAAGCTTTAGTACTTTATTATATAATGCATTCTTTTGTTCCAATGATCTGGTCTTAAACGCTGGCTCTTAAGAGTTTAAAAAAGTAAACAGCTAGATGAAGATAAAAAAAAAGAAGTTTCTTTGCCAAAAATTGGGTGTTTTGTTGGCTTGCAGAAGCTTTAGTACTTTATTATATAATGCATTCTTTTGTTCCAATGATCTGGTCTTAAACGCTGGCTCTTAAGAGTTTAAAAAAGTAAACAGCTAGATGAAGATAAAAAAAAAGAAGAAACTGCAAGGAGATCCAACCAGTCCATTCTGAAGGAGATCAGCCCTGGGATTTCTTTGGAAGGAATGATGCTAAAGCTGAAACTCCAGTACTTTGGCCACCTCATGAGAAGAGTTGACTCATTGGAAAAGACTCTGATGCTGGGAGGGGTTGGGGGCAGGAGGAGAAGGGGACAACCAAGGATGAGATGGCTCGATGGCATCACGGACTCGATGGACATGAGTCTGGGTGAGCTCCGGGAGATGGTGATGGACAGGGAGGCCTGGCATGCTGCGATTGATGGGGTCACAAAGAGTTGGACACGACTGAGCGACTGAACTGAACTGTTCTTTTATTATTGTCTGTTTCATCTTGGGAAGGGGAGGAGAATTAACTGGAAGAGGACATAAGTGTTGAGAAACAAGGGTCCGCCATTCATTGCTGAGAGCAGGCTTTCCTCCTGGGTAAATGTACACATAAGAGTGGCGGAGCTCCGCCCTGCCTGTCTGTGACGTTTCCTGTGTGTTTGAGGGAAGGAGGCACCCTGGTTTCTGAAATTCACGTGTGCAGGAAAATAATCGTCTTAGTACAGTGGCCGGGTCCTTGTTTTCACATTACGCTGGAGGGATGACCAGGCGCTGAGACACATCTCCTTCAAACTGGGAGTTTTCATTGCTGAGTCTCGAAGGCTGGAATCAGCTGGATTCCCAAGTGGGGGCAGTCACGGGCCGTGTTGTGAATCAGCCGGTGGAGGCTGGGAGGGGAGTGGAGGTCTGCTCCGGAGACTGTTGGGGGAGGGAGATCGGGGCAGAGGGCCTGCGGTGCGCCCCGCGCCCCCAGCTCATCTCCGGCCCTTCCCTGGACTTGGACTCTCTTCTCCCCCTCAAGCTGGTCCCTTTCTTCCAGAGCTCTTCCCCATTGATGGTCTTTGTGGCAAAGAACTATTTCGTTTTTTACTTGTCCTTACTGTGCTGACAACATAGCACTTTGAATTGTTTCCATTAATAAAGAACTTACAGCTAGCAGTGATAGGAAAACGTGTATGTGCTGCTGGCCAATAAAAGACCTGTTCTTTGCATCGTTCGGAGCTGAAGAGGGCCATTCAGAGGGAAGTAAAGGCAGCTCTCTGCGGGCTACATCTCATCCTCACAGCAACCCCAGGAGGAGGGGGTATTCCCACCCTCTACCCCCCAGGTGGCAGGTTGCGTTCCAAGTGGGGCCTCCATTGTCCGTAACACTTGAATTTGTCACAGGACTCCGCCTTGCCAGGGAACACTTTCGTGATTCAGTTGGACACCAGTGTTGCAGGTCAGGGATGCAGACTTGGCTGAGGTCGCCCGGGTGGTTAGAGGCAGCATCAGGGCTGGAACCCAGGACCCCTGCTGACTTGTGATGGTGCCTCCTGGGAGGTCAGATCACCCTGGTGACCCCAGTGAGTCCCTCTTTGCTGCTCTCAGCGAGGCCCCAAGGCCATCGTGAGTCTGGGAGACCCAGGCTGGCTCTGGGTCTGATGCCTGACCTGGGCTCTGATCCTGTCCTCACAAGCCTCCCCTTTCTTTTGCTCTTCACGCACCTTGACATTCTGGCCCCGTTTCAGGCAGAGGACAAAGTCCTGCTGTCTGGCCCTCTGAGCCCAACAAGAGAAGCGCTGAGGCCCCCGTGTAAGCGCCCGGCGAGAGAAGCGCTGAGGCCCCCGTGTAAGCGCCCGGCGAGAGAAGCGCTGAGGCCCCCGTGTAAGCGGCGTGACTGCAGCTCCTTGGCTTCTGCGCGGGGATTTGCGTTTCCAGACCTCTGCTCTCTGAGCTTCTCCTCGAGAAAAAAATGTGTGGAATGGCTGGTCATTCTTTACTCCCTCGGGGGAGGAGAGTTGGAGCGAGGAGATCTCTCTTTGCTTCACATTCATCCTGAAGTTAATCTGACCTGATTTGGTGTCTAAAGGGTGCAGTCTGGGGCCCGCAGGGTCGTCCTATTCCCTCACCCCTTTGTCTACCCTTAATGGACAGTTTCATCTTGCGGATCCTCCAAGAGGTGATCTTGGACCCAACATGTAGCCAGTGAACTGCTGAATTCGTGGGTCAGATCTTTCTTGCCCTGCCCTCTTCCCCACCCCCTTACCCCGCTGGGAGCACCATGGTCAGGCCCCTGTACCTCCCCCGTTCACTGAGGGGCCGCCCATCAACCCATCCTTGGACCTCAGTTTATCATCCAGCTGTCAGAGGGCTGGCAGTCTGGACGCACCCCCAGCTTCATGCTCCTGGTCCACACAGCCTTTTCTGCCTTCAGCCTCACCGCTGGCCTTTCCTTGCACGAACATGCCGTTTTTCAGTTCTACCGCTGCTCCCTGACCAGGCTCCTTCTCTAAGCCAGTTTCTTTTCCAGTTGGCCGCAGTCCTCACGGCCAGCTCCGCGTGCTTCCCCGCAAACCTCTGGGGCTTCCCTCTCCTCGGCAGGTGACTCCTGGTTCCTTTCTGGGCCAGGTGCCGCACCTGCCTTCCCTGGGCTAGTACCTGTGTTTTTGTCTCACCCCTAACTACTGGGGCTTCCCTTAGTGACAGGGCCTTAGTTCTCCACCTGCATGTAGCACTTGAGGAAGTTTCAGCATATTAACTGCAGTACACTGCATTCGTGTACAAGAAAGACCTTCCGCGGAAAGATNCCTTAGTGACAGGGCCTTAGTTCTCCACCTGCATGTAGCACTTGAGGAAGTTTCAGCATATTAACTTGGCTTTGATTCTGCAGTACACTGCATTCGTGTACAAGAAAGACCTTCCGCGGAAAGACGATGGGGTTCGGAGTCTGGCTCCTGCACTGGTAGAGATGCCCACATGCCTCTGGGAGTCGTCTCTGTAGGTCTCTGTTCCTGCACCGGTGAAACAGAAAGCGCCAGCCTTTCAGGGTTGACCAGTAGTCTGTACGGAGCTCCCTGCCCAGAGCCAGGTCCACAGTGGGTGTGGAGGACAGTGGCTGTGATCGGTCTTCAGAGGATGGTGTTCATCAGTAGAGAGTCAGACTCCCCGCAGGCGCCGGGCCCACTGCGCGGATGCCCGGTGACTCGAACCGGGGACCAGCCTGCATCGCTCAGCTGGTGACGTCCCCATACGATGGGAACAGGAGCGCACCTCTTGCAGAATCTTGACTATCACCCAGTTGGTCTCTCCGAAGGCCTGGGGGCCGTCTGGGGAGCCGCTGTCCGCCCGCACAGAGGGAAGCTGAGGGGCCCAGAGCCTGCACCAAGCCCTTGCTCCCCCTCTGCCCTGCCCGCTCTCTGTGCAGCCTGCTGCCGGCCTCCGGCAGGCCCCTTTGGGAAGCTGCTCTGTTCAGACTGTGGGAACCGGTGAGCAGATGGCTCTGCCACAGCAGCCCCTGGCTCCCTCGCCATCCTGGGAGCCGCCTCGGTCTGGCAGGAGACTCGAGTGGCTGTGCGCCAGGCAGGGCCCCGGGGAGGGAGTAGGGTTGTGTTGTCTCCAGACGGTGGATCTGGAGTGAATGTTTTGCTGCTTTTTTTAATCCGGCGTTTCCAAGTCAAGCACGTGAACTGATCATTAGACTTCTTTTAATTTCTTTTCTTGCTTGCCCAAGCAAACACTTGGGCCAGAGCAGCAGGGTTTTGTCTTCTCTCTTTTACCCAGGTTTAGTGGGAAACTGAACTCCCGTGCACCGGCCTTTCCCTCGCTCCTCTCCCCATTTCGGAAATTCCCAGAGGACCTCGATCTCTGTGTAACCTTCTCTCCCTTCTCGTGGACGAGTCAGTCTTGGGTGTGTCCTGTCGCTCTGCAGACCCTGCCTCCCATCTTCTTTCAGAACCTCTTCTTCAATGCCTGTCTACCCTTGTAGCTTCCTCTGACTTCCTTGATGGTTTCTCAGCCTGGACTTTGACTGTCCCTGTTGAGAGTCACGTCTGTCTGGTTAAGTCCTGCCCAGACGTGTTGTGCTTCTGCTACATCCAGGCTCTGTGTCGCAGGCTGCTGTATCAGTTATCTACTGCTGTGTAACAAGCCACCCCAGTCAAACTCAGCAGTCAGAAACGGTACACAGGTTTACTCCTCAGCTCACACGAGCCAGGAACCCTTGACATGATTGAGTTGGATCTTCTGCTTGGTGTCTCACGTAGCTGCAAGCAAGGTGTTGACCAGGGCTGGGGTTGCATCTGTGCCTTGGGCCCTCTTCCAAGTTCACACTGATTCTTGATAGAATGCATTCTCTTGTGGCTATAGACATGGCTGGCAGCTTCTTCAAGGCCGGCAGGAGAGTCTGCTGCCATCCGGGAATGCCATCAGGAGAGAGATGATCGCCTTTGCCATCAGTTATAAACTAATTAAGGGAGCAGCTCTCCCATCCTGGTCCCTGGTCCCAGCACTCACTCAGCACAGGGTGCTTCCCCGGGTTCCTGGGAGAAAACGCCCAGAAGTCTCAGTCCCCGGGAGTTCTCGAGATGCGCCAGTCTAACGGAGAGAAAGACGCATAAACAAGTAGCTTTCTGTTCAGTGTTGCAGACATGGTAGGGTGTGTCACATAGAGGTGAGGCTGGCTAGTGGGAAGGGGCCAGGAGCCCCGGGGAGCCGGCAGGGTTCGACCACCTGCCAGAGACCGTCCTGTTCTCACGGCTCTGCGCCCGCACACCCCTTCACCCCTGAAGACCTCAGTCTTCCTCCCTTCCAGCCTGAGCCCCAGGGGCCCCACCGTGAGGGTGTGCCCTGTCCCGTGACCTCCCTGACTGTGAGCTCTAGTGAGGCTGGTATTCGATGTCCCTTCCCAAGCAGTGGGTCGCCTGGGTGGGCACCAGGGGAGAGGGGGCGGTGTGTGCACATCAGGGCTCCCATCACGAGGGGCCTGTAGGTGCTGGGAACTTGGGCAGCTCATCTCATCTCTGTCACCCCCACGAGATGCTGGCCTCATTGTAGGAAACCGCAGCTCCCTGGGGCCGGAGACAGGGTTTAGACTCTGGTGCCTGTGATCAGAAACCCGCGTCCCTTCCTGTCCCCTCCCTCACGGCTTTACTGGCAGCCGCCTCCCACCCCCACCCCACCTTGAAACACTGGGGATGCACATGCTTGGAACAAGTGAAGAGTTAATTTGATTCTGTTGGAATGTAATTAAAATTACTAAGGTTAACTTAAAATGAGTTTTGCTCAGAGTCTAGTAGGTTTCATTAAACGTTTGAAATAGCAGTGCTCAGACTTCTAAAGCATGCCTCGAGGCCCTGGTCTCATTTTCCCGTGCACTTAGCACACCAGGGAGACGTGTGCACCAGAGAAGGCGCGTGTGAGCCCTTTCTTCATAGTGGTACCCACGATCACCCTGTGGTAAACAGGGTGTTTACCTGCTAAAACGTGTTACCTGCTGTTTAGCCTTTAGGCCAGTCATGAAATGTCTCTGGCCCCCACTGCCTCCTCTGTCAAGTGAGGTGAGATTAGGTAACAGCTCCCAAACCCAGGAATAAGCATTTTCAGGCCCACCAGTTTAGTTCTGTGTCACCGTGGTGCCGCTTCTAACCATCCTCCGTAGCTTTGTAACAGCGCATCCAGAGTTTCTCCTTTATTCTCAGGCTGAGAACAAGGTCAGCTGTATTTGGGGAGGTAAGGGGGGCATCTCGCTGAGTCACCCTGAGATGGCAAGAACTGGTGTGACCTCTGAGAGGAAGTGGACCCTCTGCTTGGACCCACTTCCCCCTCAGCGCGCTTTGCCCTGGGAGCAGGGCCATGCCCTTGGTGGTGACTGCCGGGGCAGAAGAGACTCCCGCCTTCAGAGGTCATCTTGGTGTATGTTGTGCTGCCGTGAGACACTTTAGATTTGGGAGGCTTATTGGGAACATTCTTAAGACTAAGAGGAGGCCCACCAGAGTCTTTCTGCTTTGAGGAAGGCTACAGGAAGAAAACAGGATTAATCAAAATAGGATTAATCCGGGTTGGGAGTTGCCACTACCAGGGTCATGCCAAGTGATGGGACGGGGCGGGGGTGCGGGTAAGACCAAGAGTCTGGCCTCTGAGGCTCCCACATTGGAGCATGGAAAGCCTTGGAGAGGGTTCGCACTCCCACAGTGGAGATAGTGTGTGTTGATGAGAGTGCCCTACCAGGAGCCTGCCCTGCAGTGTTGGGTGAGAACCAAGGATACATGGCTGCCGTGTAAATTGCACAGTCATGCTCCTGGCTGTGCTTGGCTGGGGCGGGGCCTCTGGCCAGGTCTGTGCGCCCCCACCCAACCCCCTGTGTGACTGTGACCTCAGGACAGCCCCCCTGCCCTCCTGAAACAGGAAGAGTCCTCCTGGGCTTCAGGGAGCTCCTGTGAGGCTGAGAGGGTGTCTTGTATATTGTGTTGTGTCTGGTCCTTGTCTGACAATGAGGCACTGTTATTTTCACTGCTGCTGGGAAGCGACAGTCCCTTCTGCCGCCTTCCTGACCTTCTTACCCCCGACCCCCCGCCCCAGAGGAGTTCTAGATCAAAACCCCAAAAGGTCAACCTAGTCGAACCCAAGGGAAAGCAGCAGCCGCTGCCCGACCTGTCTTCCTCCAGGTTACGTGGAGCCTGGCACCAGGTTTCTGTCCGCAAAGCATCACTGTCTAGTGTGCCTTTGTTTATTTTTACAATTAAAAGAATTTTTTTTTCCTTGAGCGGCAACTTTTGAAGCTGTTTTTGTTTTTTTTTTTGATTTTGTTTCAAAGAAGGCCCAGAGGCCCCGCCTTAGGAAATGCCCCAGGGGCTTCCGTGCACTGGCAGAAGTGACCCCCACATGCTTGCTTGGCTTGCTTGCTGAACTTTGGGACCCGCCAGGGAGGGGACTGTTGATGTGGTTTGGAGGGAGCCGTGCCCGCTGCCACCTCCGGAGATCGCTCGTTCCTTCTCCCCAAACGTCCAAGCCCACGGTTCCGTGCCGTGTCTGAAGCCGGTGGAAGTTGGGAGTGTGTCTGTTCAGGTCTGCGGTGGAGACCGCTGAGCCCCACGGCAAGCAAGCTTCCTCAGGACCCCACTTGCCAAGCCCGGGCACCCCGTGTGGGCCCCACACGCTGGATGGGGGGAGGAGTTACTCATGCAACGACCTGGTAACGGAGGCGCTTTTTATCTAAGAATGGTTTGCCTTATCAAGTCAGCCCATGTATATTTGGTGCCTGTGTATGTTTTGGGTTCTGTGCCGAGTGCTGGGAATTCCATGTTAAATATAAAAAGACGTTGTTAACGTTCCAGAGGTACCTTGTGTGTGCCATGTCCACTGTGGCTCCCAGAAGGGATTTGAGACAGCGTGTAACATTCGAAGCGAATCCTCTGATTTAAAATCGGAAAGTGGGACCTGGAGAACATGGGGGAAAATAAAGCAAAGTGAGGGGACAGTTGTATGTGGAATTCAAGGCATAGTGTGGGTTGGTGTAATTACCAGAGTTTGGCTGTATATCTGACTTTGAGTTTCTTAGGAGTCAAAGCAAAGAGAGAAACGACCATCAGTTGCTTGGTTCATGGTGTCCTTAAAAGACCACCAGGTTCGTCCCCCTGAAGAACTGTTCCTGAGGGTGGGTATTTGTGAGGAGACCCAGTGTGATGGGTGGTGAGTCAGCTTGTCTTAGGCTGGGCCCTGAGGCCCATCCCACCAATTAACCTGTGCGTTTGTAGTCTGGAGAGGTGAAGTTGGCGGCAGTATGTGGTGCCAGAGCCGCCCAGCCACCCAGCTGCCAAAAACAGGATGCTGACCTGCATCCTGCAGCCCTGCAGCGTCCCAAAGCCGCCTGCCCGTCCCGACTCCATGTGCCGGTCACAACGGGAGGCTCTCCGGGGCAGGTCGCCTCCCCCCCCGCCCCAACTTTTCCGAATGTGCAGTCTCAGAGCAGGAAAATGCTAAAATTAGGACTCACGTGGGCCAGGGCCCTGCGTGTGTACTTGAGGCCTTCAAAATCTGGACACCCAGAGACTGGGAGGAACTGGGAGAGGGGAGTTTCCCATCATCCTCCACGGCCTTGTGCGAAAAGCAGGGCTGCTGCTCTTCTGGAAGTGCGGAGGGGAGGTGGCCCTGAGGCAGGGACAGATCTTGGGCCCTGAGGGGCAGAGCATCCCTGAGAGGGAACCGGGAGCCGGGACGTCTGCCAGCGACGATGACCATCAAGAAGGTCTTAAGTTTTTATCACTGGCCAATAAAGAAAAATTGTTGTTTAGTCCCTCAGTCACGACTGACTCTTGCAGACTCATGGACTGTAGCCCACCAGGCTCCTCTGTCCATGGGATTCTCCAGGCAAGAAGACTGGAGTGGGTTCTCGCTTCCTCCGGGGATCTTCCCGATCCAGGGATCGAACCTGCCTCTGCTGCCTCTGCTGCCTCGGCAGGCGGGTTCTTTACCCCTGAGCCAGCCACCAGGGAAGCCTAAGAGGAAAACTGAGAGGGAGTGTTTTGCCAAAATCTAGTTAAGTGGAATTTTTTTAGAAGTAATTTTAAAAATTTAGAAGCAATTGAAAACATACATAAAAGTTGCAAACGGTAGACAGAGAACATTTTTCTGAAACGTTTTTGAGAACGAGTTGCCAGCCAGATGCCAGTTGAATACAGGTGAGGACGTTCTCCTACAGGGCAGGCCATTAACCCAGCTTGACCTGATCATGACTCCATCTAATCATCAGACCCCGTTCAGGGTCCACCATCTGCCCCCTTGGTGTCCTGTGTTGTAAAGGGCCCAGTGAGTATCGCCCACTGTGTGGCTTGGTCCTGTCTGCTGCGTCTCCTTCGGTCTGGGACATTCCTCAGTCTTTCTTTGACTTTCACGACCGTTTAAAGGGACGGGCCTGTTAGTTTGTAGAATGGAATGACCCTCGGTTTAGGTTCGTCTCATGTTCGCTCAAGATTAGATTTGGGCCGTGCAGCGCCGAGCGATGTTCACCGTGGCCATCCGGTGGCTTTGTCAGGCTTCCTCCCTGCGCCGGTGTTCTTTTCCCTTGTGTCCTGAGGTGTTTCTCGTGGGAATCCTTTGGCATTGGCTCAGGGCCCAGTGCCCCCTCAGCTTCTCCATTTACTTTTGTCTGTGTGGGCACCTGTGTCTTTCTCGCAGTAGTTCAGTCCGTTCACTGTGTTCTGGGCTCCAGGGCTCACATTGCCCCGATCGGCCTGTGGGGTCTCGGCAAGTTGGCTCCCGTGCCCCGGGGCATGCACATCATCGTTTGAGCACCGCCTTGTTTTCCAACACCAGATGGCAGACCGTGCCTGGTAGTTTTTGCCCCGTCCCTGGAATCCATCATTCCTCCGCGCAGCCCCAGTTGCCTTTAGTAGAAAAGAGATTTCAAAGTAGGCAGGTGGTTTTTGTGATGTGTGGAAATAGCAAATCACTATGTTGTATGCCTGGAACTGGGGCTTCCCAGATGGAGCGATGGTAAAGAGTCCTTTCTTGCCAACGCAGGAGATGGCAAGAAACGCAGGGAAAATCCTGGGAAATCTCATGGACAGAGGAGCCTGGTGGGCTACAGTCCATGGCAGTCCATGGGGTCGCAAAGAGCATACACACACATGCCTGGAGCTAACAGTGGTACAGGCCAATTATACGTCAACAAAATTGTTTTAAAATAAAGAATTTATAAATCATTTTAACCCCTGTGAATAATCATTGAAAAGGATAATTAATGGATGAGATTAGGAGCTGGTGCTAGACCTAGAAATCTGACAGTGGAATGCAGAACACGGGAAGTGGTCGATGCAGGTTGCCAAGTTCTATTTATTTGGGTGTTTGTTGATTGATGGGCCCAGCTGAGAACTAAATGTCCACTAATTTGAAAAAAAAAGCAGAAAATATTGCCCTTTTTTTCACGTACTCTGTAAAGCCTCCTTGAAGCTCATCCTGCTCGCTAAACCCAAATGATATTAACAAGGGCTTTTCTTTTGAAGAAATAAAATTATACCAAATTAATCTGGAAAACAAAAGCAAAGAAACTGAGGTAAGTATGCTTATTATTACTGTTGGAGGTGTTCTCTGCAGGTCTTTTCAGCGGGCAGAATTTGGGACTGTGTGGCTGTATGTGCACACACAAACACTCACACACATTACACATTTGCATCTATATTATTCTATTTATGTTGAAAACCATGAGTTCAAACTGATACCTTCAATTTTGATCCAACATCTCCGGGTTCATTCTAGTTTTTTCTCACTCCATATTTGTAATCCCTTTTCTCATAGTGAGAGAAAGCGGCCTCCCATTGTCCCTAAAGTGTTTACTTGTCTGATCAACCCCCTTGTCTGCTACCAGCCTCTCAACTTTGCAGCCACCTCTCCGCTCCTTACCACATCCTCTCCCCAACGTGGAGGCCCTCCCTGCTCTGCCTTCCAGAGGGTTTTCAGTCTGACTTGTTGAGAAAAAGAGGCAGGCTTGCTCTCTTGATGCTGTTTTCCCAAGGTGTCCGCTCAGCAGAGGTTTGACGCTTTCTGGTGAGACTTTTGGTGTCGTTTCCTGGCTTTTCCCCTTCTGGGCCACTAGAACTTGGATAAGCCATGTAACCTCTCTGAGCCTCAGTTTCCCTGTGTCTAAGATACTCACGGATGGATGCTAAGGGTATCCATGACGTGCCCAGCAGGACACACAGCAAAGATGTTTCCTGTTGACTTTCCCTTTGCTGAGTGCACATTACCTTCTGGGCGCTGAGAGATGGAGGAGCCACAGCTTTGACGCTCCAGACTCTGGTGATGTGGACAACTTAGTTGTTGCCAGGAGGACCCGACCTCCGTGTAGCTGTAACAGCATTTATGCAGCAGCGAATCTTTTTTTTTTTCCCCCCAAAGGTTGTAATGCTTAATCAGAGGTGTCTGATAATTGATTGAAGCTTGAGAAATATTTTCCCAGGTCACATGTTCTCACTGAATAATCGGACATCTTGTTAATTTATTTTTTAAAAAGATTTGCATTAACTTATTATTTTAGGCTGCCGTGGGTCTCGGTCTTCACACTTTGCTGCCTTCTCCAGTTCCGACGAGTGGGAGCTCCTCTCGAGCTGCATGCACCGACTTCTCGTTGCGGTGGCTTCTCTTGTTGAGGAGCACGAGCCCTGGGGCGTGTGGGCTCAGTAGTTGAGGTGCACAGGCTTAGTTGTCCTGCGGCATGTGGGATCTTCCTGGGCCAGGGATCAAACCTGTGTCCTCTGCGTTGACAGGCAGATTCTTAACCACTGAGCCCCCAGGGAAGCCCTTTAATTGATTTTTTTAAATTGAAGTTTGGTTGATGAATTACACTATGTATAAGTTACAGGTGTACAGTATGATGATGCACACTTTTTAAAGATTGTGTCCCCTTTATAGTTATTACCAGCTTCTGGCTGTGTTTCCCGTGTTGTACCCTATGTCCTGGTTGCATATTGTACACAGAATAGTTTGTGCCTCTCGATCCTCTGCCCCGGTGTTGCCCCTCCCCACTGGTGACCACAGGTCTGTTCTCTGTACCTGTGGTTCTTACATGTTCTGCCCATCCTGTACATGTTGAGCACCCAGTATTGTAGCCACTCAGAGATGACCAAGGTGAGTTAGTCACAGAACGGCTTTGAGGCTGGAGGAGGTACATAGCTCAGTTTGTGAGTATTTACTTCTGAGTATAGACTCTGCTGTATGTCAGGCAGGGAAGGAGACTTAAAAAACTATGTGTGTCCTGGCCCTAGAGTCCCATCGTGAAGTTAAATATGCTGACGTGAAGATAATATCACCACCAGTTAGTAGGTAAACAGGGCCAGGAACACAGTTTGGGTCCTTAGGGTCCTGTCCCTTTCTAAGTATATGACCTTGAACGAATGACTCACCCCCTCAGTGCTCAGCGAGAGAAGGTGCTGTAAGATGTTGAAAAGCATGGCTTGCAGCCAGGGCGGCAAGGGAGGGCTTCCTGGAGGAGGCGTGGACGTTGGTAGGTGGGCAGGACATGAGGAGGCTGTGTGTAGAGACACAGAGTAGAAGAGCTGACAGGAGCAGTGACAGGTGGGGTGGAGCAGAGCGTGTGGCGTGTGGGAGGAATAGTGTGAGAGGCGATACAGGGAAGCTTTTTATTATAAATCACTTTCGCTAATTGCATTGTAAGCCTTGAGGTCAGAGCGTGTAAAGCTTAGGTTAGCAACATGAATGGCTGGGGCTGCCACAGCAGGCAAGTGCAGATGGGTTCTGTGGATGAGGCCGCATCATCGAAAGCCCTGGAGCTGGGATCTGTGCAGCAAGGGCAGTGGCTGGGAATGGCATGGAGCAGATTAGAGGCCAGGGGTCCTCTGTTCTCCCCCCTGATTCCCACTAGGCTGCAGGCTCCCAGCATAGCTGTGCCATCCAAATCAGAGCTGCTTGCCACACGTGGCTGATTAAAGCCCCAGTATTCTTGGGCTTTCCTGGTGGCTCAGACAGTAAAGAATCCACCTGCAATGCAGGAGGCCAGGCTTCCATCCCTGGGTCGGGAAGATCCCCTGGGGAAGGGAATGGCTACTCACTCCACTATTCTTGCCTGGGAAATCCCATGGTCAGAGGAGCCTGGTGAGCTACAGTCCATGGGGTCGCAAAGAATTGGACATGACTGAGCGAATTTCACTACTAAAGTCAAATAAAAAGACAAATTCAGCTCATCTGCTTCACTCATCACCTTTCAAGCGTTCAGACTGTAGGCCTCTCCGGCTGCCATATCAGACGGCACAGGTAGAGGAGTTCTCCTTCCTCTTGGACAACATTGCCCCTCAGGGACGCCAAGGACTCCGCACAGAGCCAGGCACACGGGGAGTGGACATCACATGGCTCACGGGGCTGGGGTTCTGGGAAGGAAAGGGTGCCCTCGCCAGGTTAGGACCAGGCGACCCATGATATGGGATGGGGCTGCCTCCCAAAGAAAAGGCTGGGAACCGGGGACAGTTGAGACAGCCCGTTCTTGGAATTTCTGAGTTGTTTCAGAAAGCATTTCCTTCATGTGCCTGTTATTTCTGGCTGGCTAGGTTGTCTCTGCTGCCGTTGCATTTCCTGCACAATGTGGCCTTTCTCCCTCGGTGCTCACAAAAGGGGCTTCGATCCTGGTGTACCCGACATGCACGGGCAGGTGCACCAGCTCCAGTCTCCTCAGGGGGGCCTTAGGGCTCATGGGGGCGGCCGAGGAGCCCTCCTGAGGCTTGCGGAGCCAGCCCAAGGCAGGGTATCTGCTGCCCTACTTAGGCAGGGAGAGAAGCCCTGCTTTTGCAAGCTTGCTGGCATATCCAGCTGCTCGCCCCCGCCCGTTGCCATGAAGGCACGCTGTGTAGCTGGCTGCAGAGGACGTCTCTTACTGTCCAAAATGCTTGCGGACATTCCTTCTCTCTGAGAGAAGCCCACGCCTTCTAGCCAAACAATACATGCCCCAGCAGCAGAGACATTTGTAGCGAGGCCTGCCAGCATTGCTTGCTGCTGACCCCGTTCCCTGAGTATGAGGCCCTGCAGAGCTGGAGTTTCCCTGTGGTCAGCACTCTGTGTGGAGCGGAGCCTTTGAGGAGAGGGCTGACTGGTAGGTGAATCAGGTGAGCTGTGGTCTACACTCAGAGCCCAAAGAACGGCCTTTGGGACAAGGCCTTACCAAATGGCCCCGTGAAGCACAAAATGGAAATAAGGTGTTGGTACACCCCGGGGTCTCTGTGACTTTCGAACTTGAGTTCAAAATGAGAGAAACGTCCGCGGGAGAACAGGGAGAGAGTGTTCCGTCTCCATCTGCAGGGTGCCTGCCTTACTCCCGTGGTAAGTCTCCCATCGCCTTGTTGCTGTTGAACCACTGAGTCATGTCCAGCTGTTTGGCGATCCCATGCACTGCAGCCCACCAGGCTCCTCTGTCCATGGGATTCTCCAGGCAAGAACACTGGCGTGGGTGGTCATTCCTTTTTCCAGGGGATCTTGCTGACCCAGGGATCGGACCCAGGTCTCCCTCACTGCAGGCAGGTTCTTTACCATCTGAGCCACCGGGAAAGCCCAGTATTTGTTAACCTCGATGGAATTAATGGAACCCCCTCTTGGAGTGTACACGGGGTCCACCTTTCCTATAGTGACAACTTCACGAGCGTTCCGTAAAGAATGATCGCCAAGTCCACTGGACAAACCAGTCTATTCCGTAATCACTGGGCAGAGCTGTGTGCAGTCGAGGGTTAATTCTATCCATGCAAAAGTCATTCAGTTCATTTCAAACATTTCAGTCAGTATGAAACCTTTTTTTAAAAAATTGAAGCATAGTTGATTGACAGTGTTGTGTTCACTTCACCCTTTTTTAGAGTCTGTACTTTTAAGCCCATGTTCTCTGGGTTCCCCACCCCCCCCCAAGTTGTAGCATCAGAAATCCTAAAATCATAACCAGTTAAGTAACTTCTTGTATCCTCTTTTATAAAATGAGTATCATAATGCCTGCTGGGTTCTCCTTAGAAGAGCTTCTTGAAGATCAAATAGGCTGACATCATCCAGAGAGCTTTGTCAACAGCCGGGCTTATCATGGGTCTGATTCATTGTTATGATTGTCATCTCAGATGACTGTGATGCAGGACTGCCTTTCAAGGGCAGGAACACCTGTGACTCTGAAAGCATTTGGTAGGAAAAGGGCATGTGTAGTTATCTGCTAACCTGTTGTGCTACTTGCGAGGATGGTATTATTTATTTATTTATTTATTTTTTTGACCTGGCGTGGCCTTCCTTCATTGCACCCAATCGTGTTCGAATCCTTCCGAGAGGAGCATAGGTTTCTATGGGTGTTGTCTTTCACCAGCAAAAACATGTGTCGTGTACCTGCTGTGTGTAAGGAACTCTTATGAAGGGAGCAGCTTCCTCTGTGTCTTCTGTAATTGCTAAGTTCAGGGGTTCTTAGCCCTAACTGCTTCAGTAGCAGTTTTGGGACTTTAAAAAAAAAAAAAAAGTGGGTGCCGAGGACTCGTCACAGACCTTCCAAATTAGAACCAGCTGATATTAGGCCTGGATGTGAATGTTTTAGAAGTTTTGTAGATTCTTCCCACGTACAACCAGAAGTGGAAATTAGAAGCATTAGTATCATATTCTGTTGTGCAGTGTCTCTACACTGAGCGTTTCCCTTCTTCAAGGAATTGTTTCTGAGTGGCCTGGCACACACCCAGACTGCCCAAATGTGGACCCATCCCTTAAAGATTGCTGTCTTTACCTGGTCAGCGTTCATCTGGGCTTGGCGTACTGTGGTTCTCCTTACTCTGTAAGTACTTGACTGTTTGAATGGCTGAACAGAGCCCTGTAAATGAACATCAGAACATACACATAATAGACCAGGTGTTAGAACCCAGAAATACGGATTCCCAGACCCGTGCATTGTACGTTTTTAAACTTCGACATGCACTTAGAGTCATTGAGGCGGGGGTTAAAAATGAGGTTGCCCAGCCTCTTCTCTGGATGCTTTCAGGAGCCAGACTGACCGCCTTCATTTGTGAGAAAGAAGAGAATGTCTTCCCGCAGAGCTTGGGGCGGAGATGGGGTGGCATGTGTTGGGCGCTCGGGCAGTGACGGTGCTGTTGGTGAGAAGCAGCTTCTTGGCCAGCGTGGCTCTGCCCCTCCCCAGCCGCCCCCCCTACGACCCCCATTCAGTCCAGAAGGACCGGGTGATGTGTCGTGTCCCATAACGGTGATGGTGGCACCCCCGGGGCTGATGCCCGGTCTTCTCTTTCTGAGGCTGTTTCCCATCTCTCTCCAGCGCCTGATGCATCCACACGCTGGGAAGAAGGACCGGGGACAGGTCCTCTCCTGACTCCTCAGCGCTGCTAGGCCTGGCCCCAGAGGGGGCTGCAGGGTCTCCACTTCGGTCCTCCCTCTGAGACGGGCAGCGGCAAGGGCGTTCCAGGGGTTAAGAAGGTGGGCATGGGCCAGAGAGACGTGGATCTCAGCCCATATCATAAAGATTATGCTCCTGCGGCTGAAGTTTCCTCAACCACAGAACAAGAACGATCGTAGCATGCGTTTCCCTTGATCCTCTTGTGAAGGTTAATTTTACCATTCGGGAGCTGGAAGAACCTTGCAGGCGAGGCCCTCCCAGAAGTCTCTCAGAGCCCTTCCTTCACAGAACATTGCAGAACCCACCGCTCAGACGCACTCTCTTCCCAGCCCTCCAGGGTTCCTTTCTCAGGGAGTTCGTCCCGTCCTGCCTGGCATCGTATATAGTTAGTTGCACCCTTCACATAGATACTTCCTCTGCCAAAAGAAGCAGTAAACGCAGAGCTGGCTTCCACCAGGTGGGTTTCAGCGTCTCATCCCACACTCTCTGGGACACCCACCTGCTCTTCCTCCAAAGCCCACCCTGTGCCCCTTGCTAAAGGGTCTCAGAGCCCCTCCCCTTCCCTCTACCTGGAATGCCACCCCCCCACACACACCCCTGATCTGCCTCGAGGAGCTATTAGCACGACTGGAGGACTCCAGGACATACCTGTGCTTTTAAAAAACACCCAGTAACCGTGGCAGCTGCCCACGGTCCCTGTTGGGTGAATGGATGGTGATTTGAAAGAAACAGAAATCCTTCAGTCTGTCGGTTTGAACAAGAATGGGGTCCTCATGGCTTGGGGCGGGTTTCTGGGCCGCCAGCTGTTTTTCCTCGCAGTTTCTAACGCACACCCTATCGCTTGTTCCCGAGGCCCACAAAAAGCCGTAGGAGTAAAAGTGATTAGAGGAACTTCAGCTGTTTTGCTCCCTCTGAATAGCCCTCTTTCATCAGGATAGGCAGGGACAAGGGCCTTTTTTAAACCCAAATATCAGGGAAGGACGAGGGTTCCAGCAGAGCCATTTGCCGTCTGGGTGGGAACGCCATCCTTCCTTCCATCAGGATGGGCACTCTGCCGCTTCCCTGGAGGGCTCCCTCCAGTCTCCTGTTCAGACGTCCTTCCTTCTCCGGGGAGCGGGGAGGGCAGGGGCTGGGGGCAGTTCAGATCACACGATGTGACCACGGCGGGCAGTCCGGGACCTCTTCTGTGGTGCTGACATCTGCCTCTCCAGCCAGCCACCCCCCACTACTGCTCCTCAGAGGTTTCCAGCAAAGCTAGTATGTATCGCCACCACCGATTTCTCTTTCCTTCCCGCGTCCTGGTTTCTGGGTAACACTGGCTGTTGCTGCTCGAAGGGTGGGGTTTTCCGGAGGACCCTGTCCGTCTGCAGTGCTCTGGACAAATTATGACCCCCACATCATCTCCTAAAACCGGCCTCTGAGATTCCTCTGTATCGTGGAGATAAAAAGTGGGGAGGGTGGGGGGCTGAACTTGTTCTTAATCCCCCTTAGGCATTTTTCTTGCAGCGACCAAGGGAAACATTTCCGTTTCGTTTGCCTGCGTCTGAGTTCCTGGAGCTTTAGCCTAAAGAGCTGTCTTTCTGGGTACCAGCATCTTTGGGGAAAAGGCTGATTTCACTGGAATGAGGATGGGTGGTTTGTGGGTGTGTTTTCCTCATCCAGAGAAACTTGAAAAAGAGGTGCACCATCCCTGAAGTGGGGGTGTCTGGAGACTGACGAACCCGGGGACTGTATGGTGTCAGAGCCCTGGCTGCAGGAGACAGTTGCTCACATCAGCCACCCAGCGGGCGAGGGAGGCTCTGAGCCCAGGGTGAGCTCAGAGCAGAAGACGGGAAGCAGGGCCATAAAGAATATCCGTGTCTCATTTTCGTAGGTCCCATGGCTGCCAGCTCTGTGGCCTCTGGGCCCCGGGAGTCATCCAGTGAGGTTTTTTCCCTTGTTCCCCATCTGCTTACTGTCTGAGCCGCAGGGCCGTCTCGATGAGCCTGGGGAGGGTGTGTTCTCTGAGCCTCCCTGCCTGCAGCTTCAGATCTCACCCTGCACAGAGGAGGACAGAGGCAGAGTGTTCCCGGGGAGCCCAGGCACACAGCCCCCTGAACTGACATGTAGCCTCAAGGCTCTTGATTCTGTAACAGCCTCAGAAGCACTGAGGAACAACTGGCCTCGAAAGTGATCACGGGGTAAAACCAGCCTATTCTTTTGTGTTGTTCCTCCTCCACCCCCACCCCACCCCCCAAGGAAATATAAGGGAAACCAAGGGGAATTTTTGCCCGTGATTTCCAAGGCAAAGGTCACCGTCACTGGCTGGCTGTTTCCAGAGGGCTCAGGTTTCTGGTCACTATGGGTTTGTTTTTTTTAAACTTATGAACAAAAAAGAGGTTGATGATGCCTTGCAAAGTCCCCCCCCCGCCCCGTGCTGTGTGAAGGTTCATGCGTTTCGTTGGAGTCTCTGTGGCAGCGATGAAAGTAGGTAGTAACTGGTCCGTGTCTCTCCTAAAACAGCACAGTTCAGAAAACAGACTCAGTTGTAAGATTTTAAGGAAAGGGTGAGTGACAAGTTTCAGGGGTAGAAAAGTGTTGGACAGTTCTCAGCCATTTGCTCGAACTAGACAGCCTGGGATGTCTGTCGGCCGATGGATGCTAACGAGCTTTTTGCCTGCCGTGGGTAAGTGAGACTCACAGAAAGGGTGCATCTCGTTTCTTCCTTTATTTACAGTCCTAGACTCCTCAGCGCTTGAAACTGGCACCACAGGTACAGGCCTCACAGGGTGGAAAGGGTGACTTGGCAGTATGTGACGATGGATGAAGAAGCGCCGTCCAGGTGTGAACTGTTTCCCATAGGAAAGAGATAAAGCCAGTTGTCAGTAGGATAAGGGGGGCGCAGAACTAGAACCTTAACGTTTGCTATTTGAGCCGTTGTGATTTTTTAGCGTGCGAGGCAGAAAAACGAACGGATTTCGTTGGCGGTCTTCATAGTATGGAAGGTAACCATTTTTTTTTTTTCCAATTCCAGAAACTGCTGACTTGGCACTGGCCCCTGCGATGAGGTTTCTTAGCTCCTGGAGTTGTATTTTAGACTTAGCTGAATATTCCAGGATGAGAATGTTTAACTACCAACTTTAGCTGTCGTGGGCAATGATGACTTTGTTGTTTTATGTTACACAATGTGTCCTTGTGTTTCTGTCAAGAATTGATTTGATTTTGTTTTTTTTAAAGCGCTTCTGTTTCTTAGAGATTTTTCTTTCAATCAAATATGTTAATTGGTTGCTCAAGAGAGAATGAATCATATATATGGCTCCCTATAATTTGAACTGCAATCTTTCACAAAATTAATAGAAATGAAATGTTTTTGCATTATGACTTTGAAAGTTAAAATATCATTTACAAAAGTTAATATTTGCTCAATACAGTAAATTTGGAAGATGCTATGAAGTAGAAGGAAGATAACCTTAGCACTATTAATAATTTTGGTGTGTCTTATGTGTAGTTTTCAGAGATAATGGTTTTTTTCTAAGTAATTGGTGGTATTTAATAGCTAATATAGTCTATCAGTTCATACAGGCTGGATTTCTGCATAAGCTGAAGATTTTCTTGGTAGCCAAGTCATGAAAGTGAAATTTTTTATTGTAATTCTTAAAATCTTATGTTGAATATGGCTATTCAGTTCAGTTCAGTTCAGTCGCTCAGTTGTGTCCGACGCTTTGCGACCCCATGAATCGCAGCACGCCAGGCCTCCCTGTCCATCACCAACTCCCGGAGTTCACTCAGATTCACGTCCATCGAGTCAGTGATGCCATCCAGCCATCTCATCCTCTGTTGTCCCCTTCTCCTCCTGCCCCCAGTCCCTCTCTATTGCCTGTTAAAATAACAAAGACCAAAGATTCCCTCTGCTGAGAAGTTCACTGGGTTAACTTGAGCTTTTCTATGGGAATAGTGGGCAAGCCACCCGTTTTTCTTAAGATGCAAACAGATAGTGAAAGTGTGATTTCATCTTCCTTATGCTCTGTAAACCGAAGACACCAGGAAGCAGTGAGGTTGTTAAAAGTTCAGAGCGCTGGGGCCAGAGATCAACAACAAAAGTCTGAAAAATTCACGAAAGGAACCAGCCTCTGCTCATCAGAGAGCCGGTCTCTGTTTCCAGAAGACATCATATTACAGTGGGTCCCGTCCCAGTGTCCTGCAGGAAGGGGCTCTGAGTGCCAGAGGAGCCTGTGGAGACCCTCGGTGTTGTAGCCGAGGTGTCCCACTTTGTCCCGTAAACTCTCCAGCAGCAGGCTTGTGGCAGAGTTTGGGGGGAGCACTGTGTGAAATTACCATAGGAACTATTTCATCCCGTTGGCCTTTTACATGCCACTCTCCAGCTTTTCCTCTGCAGCTCGTCTTTGCCCATTTTCCTCTGTGAATTCCAGCCTAACTGTGCTCTGTTTTTTTTTTCCTCTCCCCAGCTTAAGTGAGAGCTTTTTCATGGTGAAAGGAGCAGCCCTCTTCCTACAGCAGGGAAGCAGCCCTCAAGGCCAGCGGAGTCTTCAGCACCCCCACAAGCATGCAGGTGATGGCTCTAAACTGATGCTCTTACCCAGGGAGTTAGCTTCTGTGTGGCTGAGCAACCCTGCAACACTGTGTTCAGCACTTGGCTGGTTCTCAAGGCCAGGGAAATAGCGCAGCACAGGTTGGTAATGACAGGTGCAGGTTAGAGGCTCTTTTCTTGAGGCCACGTGTGTTTTCCTGATGGCACTGGGAGCCAGCACCCTTTGACCATGAGTGTGTATATAAGGTCAGCAGCTTTCTGTTTGGATATAAAGATTCCCTACTCAGTCTGTCAGTTAACTGCAGATTTTAAGTTACAGTAACCTGGGTTTCTCCTGGTGGCTCAGACAATAAAGAAGTTGCCTGCCTTGCAGAAGACCCGGGTTTGATCCCTGGTTTGGGAAGATCCCCTGGAGAAGGGAATGGCTTCCCACTGTAGTATTCTTGCCTGAGAATTCCATGGACAGAGGAGCCTGGCGGGCTGTAGTTCATGGGGTCGCAAAGACTCAGACACGACTAAGCAGCTAACACTTTCCCTTTCTTCACATGCCTTTTTAACAAATGTACCAGAGCATCTTAAAGCCAGATGTTGTCCCCTTGAAAATTACTGCCTTGGGGTGCGAGATGCCTAGTCTGTCATTGCTCTGAGCATTTGGAAAGCTCTCATTTGGGAAATTTATTTGCAAACCTTGGGCACATACTGGGTTGGGAAGTCTTTATTCTTTAATGGTGGGTGGTTTTATGGAAGTAGACAGAAATTATAAAATGGAATCAAACCAGGTGTTCACTGAGGTACAAAAGCAAGGAAATGAGAAATGCATACGAGGACTTCCCTGGCAGTCTGGTGGTTGAGACTTCGTCTTCCAGCGCAGAAGGTGCGGGTTCAGTCCCTGGTTGGGGAACTGAGATCCCTTGTGCCTCGTGACCAAAAAAACCAAAATAGAGAAACAGGAGCAATATGGTAACCAGTTCCATAAAGACTTTAAAAATGGTCTACAAAAAAAAAAACACACACACCTTTCAAAAGAAAAGAAATGCCCATGAAGTGAAAGACAGGGAAGCCTGACATGCTGCAGTCCATGGGGCTGCGAAGAGTCAGACTGAGTGACTGCACAGCAACAGCAAAGCAGTAAGACGGGTTTTCTTAGGTGACTTGAGCCTGAACCTGAGGGCATTTGGGAGTAAAGGATTAGGGAGGCATTTGCGTGCAAGTGGATCTTCGTAGCCAGTGGACAACCTCTCCAGGCGCTTCTTGAATGGGCAGCTCACGTCTGAATAGGCGCTGGAAAGACCTCGCCTCTCAGAACCACAGCAAATCAAAGGAGCTGGCAGCTGGGGCCAGTTCTGTTGTCACTTCGGTCATCTTGTTTGTCTAACGTCAAGTCAATCAAGCCTCATCTGGGAGCTGAGTCTCTAGGCTAGAATTTCCTGTCTTAGATTTTATAGCAAACCCCAAGGCTCAGTCAGTATTGTCACATGCTGATATTTATAATCAAGATTTAGGTCTGTCGTAAGCTAAGTAAACAGTCCTTCTGCACAGGGAGGCAGTGTGTTTTGTGGAAAGAATATTTACTCTGGAGCCAGACAGACCTGGCTTCTGATCCAGTTCTGCAAGCATACAGAACTTTCAGAGTCAATTTCTGAGCTTTGGTCTCCTAATCTTTACAATGGGCATCAAATATCGGTCAGTAACTCAGATGACAAGAAATGTAAAATTTATGCATGTTAACAGGCCTACCTTCTCCTTGGTGCTCTGCCTGCTTAGCTGTAATTATTGCTACAGTGACTGCTGGTACAATAAAACTACAAACAGAACCTTTGCTTCTTAATCTGCCAGCAGTTCTGCCCTATAAGGAATGTAAACTGTTGTTCATGGCTTAACCATAATGCATGAGCAAAGCCAATGCTCAGTTTTGCTCCCTAAGTATTAAATGTCTCCTTCCTCAAATTCAGCGAATATTTGCATACTGTGTGCAATCTTGGGGAAGTGACTATAAAACCGTCTTGTAAATCCCTCATTCCACCTAGTTGGTGCATCTCTGGAAGGTAACACAAGGATGGGAAGGGAGCCTGGTGTGTTAGCTTTTCTGCCCTGGGTCTGGGGCGGGGAGGGGTGGGGGGTGGCCAGTGAGCTCAGAAAAGCAGGGCTTGCCCACTGGCCACAGATGCTCAGTGCATGACTGTGGGTCATGTACTTGACTTCACGGCAAGTCCCCCAGACGACCCACAGGCCCCTAAGCAAACCCCATGCCAAGCTGAGGACATGACTCCACGTCAGGTGATTCCGCTCATGTTAGCCAGTCCAGTTGGGCCAAGACTCTTCCTTTCCAGGGCCGACCTATACTTCAGGCTCACATTCTCTGCTTTTTTGTTTTGCAAGTACTTACCGAACACTTTAACATACAGAGACTGTGTGAGGCTGCCAGGCCTGGGGTTGGGATTTCTCTCTGTCAGCAATTCCATGTCTCAGCAGACAGTCCCACTGAAAGGCCTCTGCTGCTGCTGCTGCTACTGCTGCTAAGTTGCTTCAGTTGTGTCCAACTCTGTGCAACCCCATAGATGGCAGCCCACGAAGCTCCCCAGTCCCTGGGATTCTCCAGGAAAGAACACTGGAGCAGGTTGCCATTTCCTTCTCCAATGCATGAAAGGGAAAAGTGAAAGTGAAGTCGCTCAGTCATGTCCAACTCATAGCGACCCCATGGACTGCAGCCTACCAGGCTCCTCCGTCCATGGGATTTTCTGGGCAAGAGTACTGGTGTGGGGTGCCATTGCCTTTTCCAGAAAGGCCTCTGTCTGTGTGGACAGCTTCGTTTTCACTGAGCCACTCATCAGACAAGGGACTGGTGTCTGCTTTCATCAGTGTGCTTCTGTGACTCAGAGCAGGGGATGGGGGCGCCCAGGCGAGCTGGGAACCAGCTGTGGTGGTTGTGTGCCATCCTGACGTTGGTGACATGACAGGTGAGCATGCTGCTGGGTAGAGAAAAGGACTGAGGACCGTCCCCTCCAAGTCATTTCTTGTGGGACGTGGTGCCAGCGTAGAGTGTTGTACTCTGGGATCCTGGAAGAGAGAAGACAAGGGGGCAGGTTTCCAGCAAACTTGACTCCTCTCTGAGCCTGGAAGTGCCGTTTGCACATCATTTGTCAACCTTCTCTAAGATAAAAAAGATGCTTTTTTCCAAAGGAACATGCCCAGGGGCCTCCCTGGCGGTCCAGTGGTTGAGACTCCGTACATCCACGGCAGGATGCAAGGGGTCTAATCTCTGGTCAGGGAACTAAGATCACACACACCACATGGCCATAAGAAAGAATTTCTTGAACTAAATAAAAAAATGAAAATGCAACATACTAACTTAAAAAAATCAGATGGGAAAATCAAGTTTGAAAAAAAGGAACACATCCAGTGGATTAATCCCTCTGGGTTCTAATCATGATCTGTAGGATCATTTTTTTTCTTAAGATAACTGTTTCTTAGGAGTGTTGCACAACCTGAAATGATAATGGATTTTCTGTGAATTACTCCTTGCACTTTTCTTCCACATCAGCATCTTTACAGTTGGACCATTTCTTCAGAACGATCCCCACACAGACATATTTGAAATACATACATAAGCTAGGAAAAAAAATGGCATTGGAAACACCCTCACTGCTTTCTAGTCATGAAGCTCAGTTATGGGGTCCCCTGTGCTTGGAGGACGCAGCCCTTCTCCTGTGGGTTGGATCCTGCGTGGCTGTGGAGCCTCACCATCTCCAAGAAACTCTCTTCCCCTCCCTGCAGCCCAGAGGCACCCCCCAGGGACCCTGTGGCCACTCAGTGATGTTTGGAGGCTGACCCTGGATTCCTGTCTCTTTTCAATCACCTGGGGGAAACAAACAGAAAGAGAGTTTTATTATTTTTAGCAGGAAAAAAAAATGCCATTGCTGTTTACTCAAATTATATCTCCGGGTACCCAGCACATACCTTCTCTCTGTGCAGTGACTTAAAACATTTTCCCTCCTGGTTACAGAAGTCATGTCTTTCACCCTCTTTTAAGGAAAGTGGTGTGTGCGTGTTAGTCACTCACTCATGTCCAGCTCTTTGAGACCCCATGGACTGTAGTAACATCAGACTCCTCTGTCCATGGAAATCTCCAGGCAAGAATATTGGAATGCATTCTCTTCTCCCAGGGATCTTTCTGACCCAGGGATCAAACCCACGTCTCCTGCACGGAAGGCAGATTTTTTTTAGTGGAAAATAACCCCAAGTCCTTTTTCTTTCAGACCAACCCTCAGCAAATCCCTCTCTTCAGCTGTTTCTATAGTTTCTGCTGCCCCCACCCCTGCAAAGTCACAGTTGCTTGAATTTAATAATGTTTCTTCTCTAGGCTTGTCTGTATTTTTGAGATTTTGTATGTAATAATAATAAAAAAAACCCATATTGCATTAGCTCAGAAAACAAAAGCAACTTTAAAAAAACCTGGCAATGAACTCTCTCTCACCCCCATACTCATTTTAGCATTCAGGAATGGACTAAGGGAAGTCCAGGTCTTCCAGACCCTCAAAACCATCCTCTCCTGGGTGTCTGCCTAAAAGTAGGTGGGTAACCTATTTTAAACTTTCTCCATTCATCCAACAGGGGACCTGCCTCAACATCTTCAAGTCATGATCAACCTTCTGCGTTGTGAAGATAGAATCAAGCTGGTAAGAAGAGACGAGAGTGGCAAGTTTTCATTTTTAATGGTGATATTTGGTAGGCACTTATTGACGAGCAGGGAGTTGGAAGGGAGGTCGAGGAATGAGGGCGTGGGGGGTTGGCCCTCTTACATTATAGCAAATTCTCCCAAGCTGTTCACTAAGGCCAAATTCCCCATCTGCTCCTCTGTCCCCCAGAAGGTGCAGGAAAGGGTGGATAAGGTCTCTGGGTCAGTTTGTGCTGAGCTGAAATCGTCTTTCTCTTGGTTTTATTTGTTCACCCGTATTTAACAAAGTTTGAGGGTCTCCTCTGAGCCAGGCACTGTCCCTCATTCTGGGGATATAAACCAGATGTGAGACTTTCATCTTAATTCCGAAACTCTCGGGAAAGATAAAAACAAAAGTCTCCGGTCTTGGGCTGGTGGAGGAAGGGGTGGCCACCTGGAAAGGCAGGCCAGCAAGAGCATGTCCGCCCATCTAGGCTGTGCGCTTGGAGAGTGCCTGGGCGGAGCGGGTCCGCTACATGGTGGTGGTGGACAGCAGCGGGCGCCAGGACACGGAGGAGAGTATCCTGTTGGGAGTCGACTTTTCCAGTAAGGAGAGGTGAGTCTGCTCTGCACGGTGGCTCCCCTCTGCAGCAGGGCCAGGAGTTGCTGCTGGAAAAAGGTTTCCAGGGTCCCACACCCTGGTGGGGACAGTAGATGACAAGGTGGTCAGGCCCTGGGGACCGTGGAGCCCCTCATTTTAGCTCTCATGTGCTGTGCTGGTCCAGTCTCTGCTCTCAGAGAGCTTAAGGTCTACACTCTGCTTAGAGATTTAACCCTGGGTCCCAGGGGTGCCCTAGAAGAGGGCACCTTAACCAGGAAGGCTTCCTGGAGGAGGTGACAGCCGTGGTGAATACCCCAGGGCAAGCAGGAGCCAGACCAGGTAAAGTAGGAAGGCACCTTCCAGGCTGACCATCCCATATGGAAGTATGTGATCAATGGGCATTATATCAAGGGCCTGATTCAGTATTAATATCCCATGGATTCCCAAGTACTTGTTGATGGGTCCTGGGTCAGAGGCTTGAAGAGAGGTTGGGAATTTCCCAATAACTGGAGGCCAAGTTTCTAATAGTTATATCACAGACCTTATTATGTGTGTTAAATGGAGGTGAACGACTCTCCTTACATATCGGAGAAGTTAATGCGAGTGAGATCATTGCTGAACCTGAATTTGTTAAAACTGGATTAGAGTAGACCCTCTTTATTCCTCATTAACCTGCTCTTCATTAAGCAAGCCATGCGTTTGCATTCTCCTGAGTATGAGGCAATAGGCTCAGCCCGGGCACACAGGGCAGCAACGGTATCCACAGTTCTTGGCCTCAAGGAGCCTGTAAGCTCAGCGGGGAGAGAGTCGTCACCAGAAGTCAGGGTGATGTACCCAGTAATGGAGAAGTGTGGGGTGATCATGGGAACCCAGGAGGGGCACAGGCCTGGCAGGGAGCCTGCCAGAGGCCTTCAGGAGCAGGCGATGGCTAAGCCTAGTCTTAGAGGACGAATGGGCTCGTCAGGTGAGTCTGGGGTTGGGGCAGGTCAGAGGGTGTGTTGGAAGAGCATTTCGGGCAGAACTGATAGCAGAAGTCACGAGCCGCAGGGGCAGTGGTGGGCGTGGATACTGTGCTGTCTTGTCCTGTTCTTGCGAGGGGGCCACCGTTAGTCCCACCCTTGCGACCAAGACTCCATTGCTTGTTACAAGTAAATGAAGTAATAGGAAGGCAGATGCAGAAGCGGAGGGTTGGAAAGATCCCCCACAGCTGCTGATACTCAGAGGACTGAGCGGGTTTCGTGAAGCCGAGGACTGCCTGTGGCGTGGTTTTGTGTGCATAGCCGTAGGCCCCTGGGGGCTGTCAGCTCACAGCAGAGAGATGTCCGTGTGGGGTCTCCGGAGGTGGTCTGAGCTGGCCCTGGAAGTGACGGCTGTTTCTCACAAGCCAACTCTTTTTCAAATGCCTGAAGAATTTTCATAGGGATCCAAGGAGACCCTCTGATAAAGCCTTTTCTTTCCATCTGTGTTTCTCAGCAGTGCCAGGCTGTGATACCTGAAGTGGTCAGGTATCATATCGCTGTTAGGATGGGCAAAAATAAAAAATAAAAAAACAAAAACGCAGATTAAGCTCGATTTTAAAACACCAGCTGCACAGCAGCTATAGAAACAGAGGTCCAGAAGTGAACTCCAGTCCTGGTGTTGGCACTTTCCTCACCCCTGCCACCCCAGGACAGGAGACTGAGGGCAGCTGCCGTGATTTGCCGGTGTCCCCCAGACTGTGTGTGGCCTCGTGCCAGGTGCGTGCCTGCCGTTGTCGGCTTCACTCCTGCTGCACTGCGGCCGTGTGGTCCACTGGTTGCTCCTGGCCCCTGAGAGCTGCAGCTGAGACCTAGCATTTATGGAGTCCCGGTCCCCCGTGACTGTCTCTAAGCTGGGGTTTCTGGCCATCCTAGACCTGCGTCTTCTCGAATTCAGTGGTGGGCTGTCCCTGCAGACAGATACACCCCTAGGCAGCGGGACCCAGGGCAGGTAGTGGTTCCCCACCGTGAGCTGGACCAGCTGGGTGGAGACACAGCGAGGGAAGGCCTCGTGCAGGAGGGTGGACCCTAACTCCAGATGTCTCCTCTTCCCTCCTGTGTAGTAAAAGCTGTACCATCGGGATGGTTCTCCGACTGTGGAGCGACACAAAAATCCACCTCGATGGAGATGGGTAAGGAGACCTCTTTAAAAAGGCTTCTTTCACCGTAGACTTTGAAACACGAGTCAGCTTGGACATCGTTGGGTAATCATTAACACAGTCGCCGTGTGTGACATGCTTATCACGTCACGTCAGGAGCAGTAACACTGCCCTCCCGTGAGGCACACAGGCAGGGTCCATTTGGGACGTGATTCAAGGGAGCTGGGGCTTTCCTGATGGCTCAGTGGTAGAGAAGCCCCCTGCCAGTGCAGGGCACACGGGTTTGATCCCTGGGTCAGGAAGCTCCCCTGGAGGAGGAAATGGCAACCCACCCCAGTGTTCCTGCCTGGGAAATCCCATAGACAGAGGAACCTGGCAGGCTATAGTCCATTTGGTCAAAAAGAGTCAGGCACAACTGAGCACGCCCATACCTCTAATGAGAAGGGAGCCTGGGTCATGAGGTACCAACAGAAACATTCTACTTTTGGGGAGATCTTCGGCTCTATGAAGTTCAAGAATAGTGTTAAATGGACGTTCATCCATTTGCCTTGAGTTGTTAAATGAACACTCGCCGTGTGTCCTCCCGGAACTGGTCCCTGCAAGTGCACGGGTGATAGGATGCGGCTGGAGTTCCAGGTCTCTGAGGGCTGAGAGGAGACATGCAGCCAACAGGTGCAGTGTGTTTCAGGTGCCCCTTGGGGGCGCTGAAGAGGCAGAATCATCCCAGTGGCCAGAGGGTGGTCCAGGTCCCAGAGCAGCCGCGAGGTGGGGGGACCTCAGGTACGGCCACGAGTGGGAAGAAGCAGGAGAGGAAATGATCTCCACCTGCGATTCCAGCAAGAAAAGTTATGTGGCTGTGTAGATAAAACTGGGAGGGAAAAATGAAAATTAGATTTACTGAAGACAGGGGCTTCCGATTACTTTTCTAATTTTTTTAAATTTTTATTTGTTTACTTAAAAAAAATTTTTGGCCCTGCTGTGCAGCTTGCACGATCTTAGTTCCTCAACCAGGGATCGAACCTGTGCCCCCTATAATGAAAGCAAGGAGTCTTAGCCACTGAACCTCCAAGGAATTGCCATATATATTCCCCTTTTAAACTTTTTTTTTTAATTTTTATTTTAACTTTAGTTTACTTTAAAATACTGTATTGGTTTTGCCAAATATTGACATGAATTCACCACGAGTGTACATGCGTTCCCACCCTTTTAAACTTTTATCTTTCATTAATGTGTTTCTTACGCAACTCTAAAAAACATAGATGGGGACTTCCCTGATGGTCCAGTGGATGTGACTCCAGGCTCCCAATGCAGAGAGCCCCTGGTTTGATCCCTAGTCGGAGAACTAGATCCCACATGCCTGCAACTAAGACCCTAAAAAAAAAAAACCACCTAGATAGTGTGTGGGGGGCCAGAAAAGGGGAGCGGGGTGGGCAAGTGAAGCGAGAGTATCCAGTGCTGGGGTTGCCCTTTGCTGGGTTTTCGGTTTTCGGCTGACTTTGCGTTGCTGGGTAAAAGCCAGTCTTCCGGATCTGAGAACCTATTTCTCTCTCCCTCTCTCTTTTTTTCTGTTTTCCACGTTTGCCCTTGTCTCTGTGGCCTATGGTCCCTCGTCAGACAGTGTGAGGCAGACTTGTCCTTGGGGTGTCCCCCACCAGCCGGCAGTGGCGTGGCTGGGGGCTCCGCCTTCTCACCACGCCGTCTTTTGTTTTTCATTCCCAGTGGATTCAGCGTCAGCACCGCTGGGAGGATGCACGTCTTCAAGCCTGTGTCTGTCCAGGCTATGTGGTAAGTGTGGTTTCAGGGACTTTTAACTCCTTACAAATATTTTCCTAGCTGACAGCACGAATTAAAAAACCTCATCTCCTGAGAAGCACGTTTAGGTATGTTTATTTTCTGTGTGTGGCAAAATACATGTAACATAAAATTTAACCATTTTAAGCATTTTTTTTTTGGCCACTCTGTGCAGTATGTGGGATCTCAGTTCCCCAACCGGGGCGTCGAACCCACACCCTGTGCATTGGGAGCTTGGAGTCTTAACCACTGGACCGCCAGGGAAGTCCCTTAAGCGTTTTTTAAGGTTGCAGTTCAGTGACATTAAGTGCATTTACAGTGTTGTACACCCATCATCACTATCCACTTCCAGAACTTTCTCATCACTTGAAACAGAAGCTCTGCATTTATTAAACATTAGTTCCCCATTGCCCCCCTCCCAGCGCCTGGTAGCCTCTATTTTTCGTGCTCTCTCTGGCTTTGCCTGTTCTGGGTCCCTCATGTAAGTGGGATCATAGAGCATCCCGTCCTTTCGTGTCTGGCTTCTTGCACCTAGCACGATGCTTTCAGGGTTCATCCATGTTGCAGTACTTCATTCCTTTTTAAGGCCGAACAGTAAGTTTATTATATGGATATACTGCTTTTGTTTATCTGTTCATCTCTTGATGGACATTTGGGTTACTTCCTCCTTTTGGCAGCTATGAATAGAGCTGCTGTGACCTCTGGCGGACAGAGTATCTGCCGAATCCCTGCTTTCAGTTCTTTGGGGAATGTACCTAGGAGTGGAATTTCTAGATCATGTGGCAATTCTGTCTCCAGTCTTTGAAGGGATGCCCCCGACACACTGTCTTACACTGTAGCCATTCATTCTCTGATAATTTTTCCATCCAAGGCCTCGTTTGTCCACCCTTCATTGATACCTGATTCACCCCATTCACTGAGAAATACTCAGCAGATATTTTTGTAAAAAGAAGTAGGAAACGGATAAGTAAATTGGCTGCTACCATATGCATTGGCAGTTTCGTTTCTTCTGCCCCACTCTGCCTTCCCAAACCTCTTCTGCAGTTAGTTCTCATATTAAAATTAGTTTCTAGAACTCATTTCCCTAGGAAATCTGAGCACCTAAGCTATTCTGACATTGATGGGAGGGAGCTGAAAATTAACTGACTGAGGATACAACCAGCCCTCTGTGCCGCATGTGGAGGAAGCTTTCCTTCCAACTGCTCTGCTAAACTGGGGTCCCTGCCTTCAAGGTAACTGCAGCCTCGGCAGTGAATCCGTCCTTGGGAGCCCACCGCGGATGGAACGTGACCTGGGAGCCTGCCCGACTGGGCGAGTTAGGAAGCTGTGTTGTTTCCTCCTTGGGGCTGATGGCGGTGCTATCTCGGCCCTCAGGGTCGCTGCCCCACGTCCTGGAGGCCCGCAGAGGTGCCTGGAGGCCGTGCGGCCCCCTTGGGCTTCCTGTCCCTGACCCTCTCCCCTCCCCTGGCCCCAGGTCTGCCCTGCAGGTCCTGCACAAGGCCTGTGAAGTGGCGCGGCGGCACAACTACTTCCCGGGGGGCGTGGCGCTGCTCTGGGCCTCCTACTACGAGAGCTGCATCGGCTCCGAGCAGAGCTGCATCAATGAGTGGAACGCCATGCAGGACCTCGAGTCCACGCGGCCCGACTCCCCCGCCCTGTTCGCAGACAAGTGAGTGCCCCGACCCCGGACCCTGGCCCACACAGTGTCCCAGCCCCGCCACGTCCCGGAACCAGCACCGCAGGCAGGGGCTCCTGACCTGCAGCCCCGGGCGTTGTCTTTGGCTGGGGGGAGGATCTGTGACTTCCACTCTCCCTTTGGAAATTATAGACGGATTTAGGTGTGAATGCATTTCTGGGGAGCGGCTCCATAACTGTCATCAGCCTCCCTCTGCCGGTGCTCCGGCCCCTCTTCCCCAGGGCCACAGAAGGGGTTTGCAAAGCCTCTTCCTCTGCTTATAAGAGTGAATAAGTTTATAAGATGAATGTAACGTCTGGTTCCTCGGGTCCCGAAACACGACTTCATGAAAGCAGGCCTGGGGCCGCCTCTCAGAGGCTATAGAGGTGCCCCTGTGTGCCCCGAGGCCACACTCAGTCAGCTCTAGTCCCAGAAGGAGGGAGGCACTTGACCCTTCTCTCCTGGTAAGATTCTCGTCCTGAATGTCCTATTCCTCAGGGACATT
Source organism: Kobus ellipsiprymnus (assembly GCA_006410655.1). Lineage (NCBI taxonomy): Eukaryota > Metazoa > Chordata > Mammalia > Artiodactyla > Bovidae > Kobus > Kobus ellipsiprymnus. The sequence continues at coordinate 637,602 of SJYR01000678.1, read as the reverse complement.
GCATGTAGGAGGGCTGTAGATGGAGGGGAGCCTAGCATATGTGGGGAGGACAGAAGCCACTTGTATGAGGCCTCCAAGAAATTACAAGAGCATTGGCGAGAATATGTGCCTTTGAGTATAATGAAGGCGCGTCACGTGCGAGAAGAGTTGTCCTGTTCAGTCTGTGTGGCCCCAGGGTCATGATCAGGCTGGCCTGTAGAAGGTGCAGGGAGGCTCGCAGATGTTGATTCCGTTTAAATGTGTAAGGAGGTAACAGGAGCCGGATGCAGTTGGGCCACGGGCTTCCTGAGGGGCCTGGGGGGTCCAGCCTCCAGCCCTGAGGGTCTGGGGCTCTGCAGACCCGCACAAGGAGTGAGGGTGCCTCGCCACCAGCGTTTGCATCCTCAGGGGACGTCCCTGCCCCCTCCCCTTCTCGTCGAGAACGTGCCCGAGCCGTGCCCCGTGCCGCCCAGGTGCAGCTGGGGTTTCTGTGAACACCGACCGCAGGCCTCTTCAGTTCTGCACGTCCCTAAACACGACTTCTCCCCAGGCCGACCGAAGGGGAGAGGACGGAGCGTCTCATCAAAGCCAAACTCCGGAGCATCATGATGAGTCAAGACCTGGAGAATGTGACGTCCAAAGAAGTAAGAGCGCGTCCCTGCTGGGCAGGCCGAGGTCGCAGGCGTCCCTGCTTCCGGTTGGGTAGAGCCGAGAGGTTGAAGCTGCCGTTGTAAAAAAGTTGCATATGATCTGTTTACGAATTAGCATGTGTAAAAAAATCCTTCCAAAGCCAGACGAAACCAACCTTTAATGTTTTTCTGGATCACTTGTTTTCTTCTTTCTGTTGCTTTTTGTCCACGGAATGCTGTGAATTATAGTAACAGCTGAATTCAGTAGTAGGCTGACGGTGTACAAAACAGTCTTTTTATGAAATAATACACAGTGAAGCCCATCATGGTATCTTCCAGAGCTGGATGAAACTGCTGTTATGTTTTCACGGTGATAGATTTGAGCATAGGAAAAGCATTAAGCGCTTTTAGCTCAGTAGAAAAGATCCCAGGGAATCAGATTCCTTCTTTGAAATAATAAACGTTCCCCAGTCAGAGTCACTTTGAGGCCAAGTAGCCTGTACTCCTGCCACCCACACGTGTGTTCGCTATGTCTAAATGCATATATGATGACTCTTGAAAAAAGCCCCCAAATACTTCCTTTGAAAACAGCCACAGTTGGGCTTCTCAGGATGCTCAGAGGTAAAGAATCGGCCTGCCAATGCAGAAAACACAGGTTCGATCCCAGGGTCAGGAGGATCCTTTGGAGAAGGAAATGGCAACCCACTGCGTATTCTTGCCTGGGAAATCCCATGGACAGAGGAGCCTGGGGGGCTACAGATCAAGGGGTTGCAAAGAGTCGGACACGACTAAGAGACTGAACAGCAGCAACAGCGTAGTTCATGTTGTGACTTGACTTCTTTGAAGGAACTGGTTTGTCGTGGGATTTTTGTTGTTTTTTTTTTTTAAACCCTCCTAATATTTTCCACTCTGCAGATTCGTAATGAATTAGAGAAACAGATGAACTGTAACCTGAAAGAATTCAAGGAATTCATAGACAACGAGATGCTCCTTATCTTGGGACAGATGGACAAGCCCTCTCTCATCTTCGACCATCTTTATCTCGTAAGAGGCACAGTGTCCGGCGGGGCCTGGCTTGGGGCGGGGGATGTAAATCAGACCAGGATTTGTTTAGAGTTTGCAGCAAGTCATGAGGGGGGAGAAACTTGAGTTCCTGGATCCTCCGTCCTGTCTTTTACGGGAACTCCCTCTTGACCCTTTTCTCTGGCCTGCAGCCTACTGGTTTGCTTACCGAGCCAGACGTTGGAGCCGAGGCTCCCAGCTGAGCTGCGGGGAGTTGTCTGAAGAGCTCTCTGGCGTCGGCTGGCTGCCCTTTTCAGACACACACCACCTTCCTGCCTTCCTCGGTCACTACCAGAAACCTCCTCCAAATGGTCTGCGGCTGGAAAACAAAGCCCAGTTACCACAGGGAGCACACACGCCTAACCCCACAATTAGGCCTAGGCGACCCAAGATGTGAGAAAAGGCAGGGGCGGCAGCATTGCCCCGCTCTCCCCGCTGGTGCACAGCTGCCCCCAGCCCTGCTCCCAGAGCCCCTGGAGGGAGCAGAGCCTGCTGACGCACGGCCTGCGGGGTCTGCACGTCCATTGCTCCCTCTGCCCCATCTCTTGCTCAGATTTTCATAAAGCTGTCCATCTCCATAGAAGACAATGGGCACGTTTTCAGAGTCAGGGGGACCGTAGAGGAAGGCACGTTCCTACAGTGAGGGGTCCTCAGAGCATGATGGAGACTGGAAACCACCCCCGGCCCCCGCCCTTGCCCCCGCCAGCCGCAAGCAGGGTCCCGTGCCACAGCCTGACCAGCTAGGTGCCTGGGAGCAATCCTTTCGGCCTCACTTTTCCTTCATCCTGTACCTCAGGGCAGAAGGGCCTCCCCAGGCGGCTCAGTGGTGATTCAGGAGACGAGGGTTTGATCCCTGAGTCGTGAAGATCCCCTGGAGGAGGAAATGGCAACTCACTCTGGTATTCTTGCCTGGGAAATCCCAAGAACAAAGGAACCTGGCAGGCTACAGTCCATTGGGTCACAGAGAGTCACAGAGTGACTCTGAGTGACTTGAGCAGGCACCCACATAGCTCAGTGGACCTTTACGAAGCTTAAGTTGGTGTGTGTTTAAAGCACCGAGTGTAGTTTCTGCAGGCACTCATAAATGGTACCCATCGTCAGAGCAGAAATCACTTCCCTGGGAAAGCTGACAGAGCATATTGGCTGCTGAAGGTGTGACCGACTGTTTTCTGCCTGTAGGAAGTAACCAGTAGTTCCCCAAATGTGTATGTCATGATATAAACTGAATGGAGTATACATATGTTTAACATGTTTTTATATATTGATCTATAACCCCGATCTATAAATATTTAATGTAGTATGTATGTAAACTGGTTATAAGTGTGTGGATTTGAAGCCTGAATCTTGAAAGCAGCCCTGTCTCTACTCTTCTCCCTGTGGAGTGGATTATCTTCCCTGGTGGACACACAGCCAGAGGCACCTCGGCTGGCCTCTCCACTAGGTGGTGATCACGGCAAAGGGATACTCGCAGCCCTAGTGGAGCTCTCGTTATTTTTTTCGGTGTGGCTCGGTGCTTTATGTCACTGTTTCCATGAGAGATACCAAAGGAATTTTTATATTTGAGCCTCTCCCTCCAGTATGAAAAATCCAGCTAGTTGCCCACACGCTGCCAGCTCCACGGGGGCCATTGCCTCCAGAGGGGTCCGCCTCTCGGGAAGGGAGTTTATAGGGAGACCACGGGCGCTGCTGTTCTTGTGACTTGGGTCCGTTACATTTCCTGAGAGCAAAGTGATGTTTTTATCTTCAGGCTCCCCCCCACCCCTTCTGTATTCTTTGCCTCCTTGGAAATGGAGGGTTTGTTTTTGTAAAAAACCATTTTTAAAATATGAAGTTACAACCTGTGTGCCTTCCCTGACGGTCCAGGGAAGTCTGAGCTCCCAATGCAGGGACCTTGGGTTCAGTCCCAGGTTATGGAGCTAAGATCCTGTATGCTGCACAGAGTGGCTGGAAAAAAAAAAAACAAAAACATGATATAGATGGTCAGGAAATATAAAGGGCTTCCCTGATGGCTCGGCAGTAAAGACTCTACCTGCAGTGCAGGGGATGTGGGTTTGACCCCTGGCTTGGGAAGAGCCCCTGGAGGAGGAAGTAGCAGTCTACTCCAGAATTCTTGCAGGGGAAATCCCGTGCACAGAGAAGCCTGTCAGGTACAGTCCATGGGCTCTCAAGAGAGTCGGACACGACTGCGTGACTGCATCCCCACCAGGAAATGCAAGTCTAAGGAAGAAAAAGCATTCTCAATTTCACTAATCCAGAGGCAGTCACTGTTAATACTCTGGAATGTTTATTTTTCTGTTTTCTGGGTTTTTTTTTTAATGCATTTATAACTTCTTAAAAAAAAAGAAAAAGAAAGGAACCATAATAGTTGATTCTGTAGTTTTGTATCCTGCTTTAGAAAACCCTTTTTCACTATGTGGCCTTTCCCTGTGTCACTAAATACCCTGCAAAAGTGGGATTTATTTCGGCGGCTCTGTCACGTGGACCCATCATCATTTGTGTTACTGATTTCTTCTTGTTGAACCCGTGGGTGGTTTCCGCTGCTCTGTTATTATAAATAACCATAAATATCCCTGCACATATATTCCTGTGTGAATTCTGGGTGTTTCCTCGGGGTAGCCTCTTATAAGTGGAATTTCTAGGTCAGAGGGTGGGAACTTTTTTAAATATTGCCAAATACTTCCCAGAAAAGGTAAATCCATTCCTGCCTGCAGTGAGTTGCATGTAGAAGTAAGTGCCCTCTCCCACCTGGGAGGTCAGAGGTCACTGCTTCTGGTGTCCAGGACCCTGTTGGAGACCTAGGAAAAGGAGTGGTGGGGGGAGGGGCAGGGTTTCCTCGACCCGCCCTTCTCCCCGACGATGCCTCAAATTCTCAGGGAACCTGCCTTGATACTGGCCTCCTTCAGTCGGCTTCCTCTGAGGCCAGGGGCTGTCGAGATCCCGCACCACCGTCAGGGCTGGCGCGCACCCCTGGCGCATCCCTCAGGCAGCTCTGAGCTGACGTGCAACACTCACGGGGGTCTGTGTGATCTGTCCCCCAGGGCTCTGAATGGAATGCATCCAACCTGGAGGAACTGCAGGGCTCAGGGTGAGTCTGCTCCCCTTGTCTTCCCTTGTCCTGCCAGGCAGCTTAGAAACCCTCAGCCCAGCCGTCCTGTCGAGGCCGAGCCCTGGTGCGGCCCACCCGCCTACCCGGAATTGTCCACACCCCAGTCTCCAAAGCGGCTCCTGGCTTGCTTGACTGGCATAGCTAAACCAGATGTGCTTCGAAATGCCACCTCCTTGAATGATTCAAGGGCTTTAGATGTTACTGGGGTTTGGGAATGTGGGTGTCAAGGAGAACGATTCTAAGCCACCCTTGAACTGTATAGGGCATCCTGGATGCTGGGAGGGCCACGAGCCACCTCCCACTGCCCCACCGCCTGGCAGGGATGCTGAGCGTCCTGGTACCTGTGAGCCAGTCAGCAGTGCTCCCCAGACCACTCCCGGTTCTATCTGAGGTGGTGCTTTTGAGCCTGACACCCACAGTTAGATACTCAGCGTTGGCCAGAAACATACACCTCAGTCTGGAAACACTCGGCAGCAGGAATAAAAAAAATGTATAAATCTAGACCTTTAAGAACAAATGTTTGGACATCTTTTTAAAAAACAACACAGCCACAAAATCTCCATCCTGTGTGTCTGACTTGATGGCATTCTTGAATTACTGCATTAAAAGTCAAGACTAAACAAATCTTAAAATATATCTTCAGAGCTACTGGTTAAGATGTGTTCTTTCAACAGAAAGGGATCTTGATGTGGAGGGTTATCCTGTCTATGCTTTATCTTGCTGGGAATAAATAAATGATTTTAAAGGTTTTTCTTTTTTTTTCTAAAGCATTTATAAGTATTCTCTTATGAGATCTATTTGAGGTGTTTTCAAACTCCTGAAATTATTTTGGTCTTCCAGGAATGTAAGTATTAAGTAGAGAACTATAGAACCTGGGTTAACTGGGTTAGCAAACCCTCCAGACTATTTATTTATTTATAGCCTGTCTTGTTTGAAAAAGGATTTAAGGCAGTTCCCAAGGGCATAAATAGTGGATGGATATATTCAGCCTAACTACTTAAAAGTGGAGACATTGGGGTTTTTTTTTAAGCTTCTGTATACCCATAATAGTTATGAATTTTAAAGCTTTAAGAGACTTAAAAAAATGTGTTTAAATAATACATATGATGAATTTCTAGAATTAACATTGCTTGACAATGCTTTGAATGAAACTTTCTTTTTATGTTTTTTAATGCAGAAATTTGTTTTTTTATCATAAATATAATATATTCTCATCATACAGAGGGCATTTAAAAGATACCAGACTGGCAACCCACTCCAGTATTCGTGCCTGGAGAATCCCACGGACAGAGGAGCCTGGCAGGCAGTCCAGGGGGTTGCAGTGAATTGGAGATGACTTAGCAACAGACTTTCACTTTCAAAACAAACAAAAAAAAAAACCCACTGTGAAATTCTGCCATGAAAACACAGATCTTTTATAAATGTGTATTTAATGTTCTCTCTGCACAGTTTTTTTTTCCTTTTGTGCTTTTTTTTTTTCTTTTGAAGGATAATTGCTTTACAGAATTTTGTTGTTTTCTGTGAAACCTCAACATGAATCAGCGATAGGTGTACATATATCCCCTCCCTTTTGAACCTCCCTCCCATCTCCCTCCCCATCCCCCTCTAGGTTGATACAGAGCCCCTGTTTGGGTTTCCTGAGGCAGACAGCAAATTCCCGCTGACTATCTAATTTTACATGCGAAGTTTTTTATTACTCTGTTTTTTGTCAACCCTTGTTCTGATTCTCCACATTTGTTCTTTATCTTTTTTTTCTCATTGCAGTGTTGACTACATTTTAAACGTCACTAGAGAAATAGATAATTTTTTCCCTGGCTTATTTGCGTACCATAACATCCGAGTCTATGATGAGGAGACCACAGACCTCCTCGCCCACTGGAACGAGGCGTACCATTTTATAAACAAAGCAAAGTAAGTGGGTGGAGAGGCCAGAGAACGCAGGCTGGGGAAGAAGCTGACTGGCGGCCACGGGGCGGGCAGACATTGATGGAGACCCCAGACACGGCCTCCTCCTGGCTTGAGGGTCCAGCGGCGCACCACCATCCTCTGGTTGCAGAGCACAGGACCCCAGGCACCGGTAGGGCCAAGTCGTTCATCTTCTCCAGGGCCCCAAATGAGCACCTTCTCTCCCACCTGCCGTGCCATTTGACCCCCATTTCATCATCAGCTCTGGCTCCAGGCACGGCTTCTGTATCAAGCGCACACTCTCAGGTGCTCTGCCTGTGGGGGGTTACTGAGCCGGAGGAGGTGGGGGGCATGCGGGCCAGACATGACTCAGAGGACCTTTGGGGCTGCTGCCCCAGAGGAATCTGCCCGGACATCTACTCAGGCAAGTGCCTGGAGCCGTGGCCGCCTGCACCTGAGTTCGCTGGACTCCATTCACGTAGGATGGGGTCACCCATCCCCCAGTGCCCTCAAGCCTGTCTCCAGTGTCAGCCTGTCTTGTCCTCACCCTGCCCTCCCCAAGAACACCTCTGTCTCCCTGAAGTAGAACCAGCAGGAAACAACTCTCTTGAGACGCTATCAAGAGGCACCCCCACCCCTTCTGCTTTGCACCCCTCCAGCTCAAGGCTCCATGATGTAGGACCAAATCTTAGTTCCCCTGGATTCCTGGGGCATAGGCTTCAGCAGTCCAAAAAAAAACAAACAGATCTGAGGACGAATTTCAAGCCTGGGGTAAAGGAAGTGAGCCTGTCCCTACCTGACAGGTGGGCTGCTTCTAATGTAAGCAGGCAGGCTGGCGCCCTACCTCCTGTACAAATAAACCCTTCCCCCCGCCTTTTCCCCCTCACCTTTTTGGAGCAGCGGCAGCTAGGGCAACAGTGCTCCTGGCCTTGCTGTGTCTGTTAAATCTGCCCTGCCCGGACCCGTACCGTCTCCTTACAAAAAGCCTATCGGCCCATCTGTTTCCTTTGGCTTGTTTCTCTGGTGGCTCCTTGGCTCTCCTGTCTGCAGAGGCGCTGTTCTCCTGGGCCCTGGAGCTCTCCGTCCACTGACCCCGTTTTTCTGCAGTAACCCGCTCCCTGTCCCCATCTGCTCTGCAGATAACCCCTTCTGCTGCTGCCTCATTGCTTCCTGCCCAAGGGGCTCTGGTCTCCCGGCCCGTCCTGGCCAACCCGGGAAGACTCCTGTTTCTTTGCTGGAGATGGCCTAATTCAGGAGCTCTTTCCCTGCCAAACTTGGGCCCAGCCGGAGAGCTCCATCTCTATTTCCCATTATGTGCTAATCGATTTGGCAGCCAAGTTACTTCCTTCTGAGGGTCTGTGGACACCTGCTACTTAAACCTCAGGACCTTGGAGGGTTTGGGCAATGAGATAACCTCAGGGTTTTTTGTTTTAAAAATATCTGTCTCACGGAGCCTGAGTGAGTGCAGTTGCACCAGCTCGTGCCCTCTCCCCTCGCCCCCACTGTTGCAGGAGGAACCGCTCCAAATGCCTGGTCCACTGCAAGATGGGCGTCAGCCGCTCAGCTTCCACGGTCATAGCCTACGCAATGAAGGAATTCGGCTGGACCCTGGAGAAAGCCTACAACTACGTGAAGCAGAAACGCAGCATCACGCGGCCCAACGCGGGCTTTATGAGGCAGCTGTCTGAGTATGAAGGCATCCTGGATGCCAGGTGGGTGACCATGTGCTGGGAAGAACCGACCGGCAAAGCCGGCTCCAAGAGCCCTGCTGCCCAGCCACGCTCCCGTCCGGCCCAGGGTTGGCTTCCACAGCCAGAAATCCTGCCTCGGGATTGGAGGGGTGGAGGGGAGCCCGTCTGAGCAAAACAGCTATTGTTTGGGGTTTGATTAGCGGTTTCCAGGAGGGATCTGTGTGGATTGTGTTGGCACGCACAGAAAGCTGTTCTGCGGCTAGAGGGAGCAGGGCATGGCTTCTGATCCAAAGCAGGACTCCCACGTGGGGCTCGGCCCTGGGCTGCCCCGTTTCCTAAGCATCTGCTCTGTGCCCAGCCCCGTGCCAGGTTTCAACGCAGGGCAGCTCCAGGGACTGCAGGGGCAGACCCAGGCCCGCCGCTGCCAAACTGGAAACTCAGGCCTGACTCATCCATCTGCCCCGGTCACAGTCTCCTCTCCTGAGTTAAGAATTGACCCCATTCCCCCTGCCCCTCCTCCTGCTCTTCCCTGGTGGCTCAGCGGGTAAAGAACCCGCCTGCAATGCAGGAGACCCTGGTTCAATTCCTAGGTCAGGAAGAGCCCCTGGAGAAGGGATAGACTACCCACTCCAGTATTCTTGGGCTTCCCTGGTGGCTCAGACGGTAAAGAGTCCACCTGCAATGCGGGAAAACTGGGTTCAAAAGATCTGAAGAAGGGAACGACCACCGACTCCAGTATTCTTGCATGGAGAAGCCATATGGACATAGGAGCCTGGCAGGCTACAGCCCACGGGACTGTAAAGAATCAGACGTGACTGAGCTACTTTCACTACCCCCTCGTAAGGTGGTTGTGAAACTCCCACGAGCACCATCCACATGCTTTAGTAGACCCATCTCGTCGTCAGTGATGACGTAGCTGCTTTTTAATTCTCTAACCACCACCACCCACCTACCTACCTACCCCGCCGTGAAAAAGGTCTGCAAAGGACAGAGGATCCCTCATTTATGGGGAGTCAGGAACAGACACTGAAGGTTGAGGTGTCCCATGTCACACAGCCAGAGGGCGGCCCAGGGAGGAGGGGCGTTCCCCAGGCCTGTCGGCCTCTGGGGATCCCACGCAGGGTGGTCCTTCCCCCACGGGGCGTCCCCAGCGACCCCAGGTGGATCTACTCACTCCCTTTCCTTTTCTGCTCAGTCTGCCCAAGGCGTCCCTGGCAGCTCTCTCCGCCCGGTGCCAGGGAGGCCGCAGGCTGAGTCCACCAGCTTCTTGGCCACATCTGAGGAAGTAGCCGGGGGTCTGGAGATGGCTCTGGACCTCTCTGGACTCCTTCACTGTCAGCCCGAGAGCAGCTGGGCAGATGCGCGGGCAGGGCTGACGGGGAGGGGATGGGAGACACCAGCTCCTTTAGCCCTTCAGTCACTTGCCAGCATCAGCAGTTTGCAGCCCAGCCAGGGGTCTCCAGGCCAGGTTCACAGCTGCACAGCATTTTGACCTTGACTCCCAGCCCCACCCGAGGGCCCGCCTGGCCTGGCCTGGCCCACGCACGCAGAGCAGACGGCTGAAAACAGCAGCAAGCCCTCAGTTTGCACATCCTTTAATGCTGATATCTCTTAACCCTCGGCCCCCTGATGGTGATGAGTCTCTTAAGGTTCACGGAGGTGACTCATGGACCTTATTTCATTATGAGCCTCTTATTTTTTTTAACCCTTTATGTTTAAAAATTATATGAAAATAATACTATAGTGCTATAAGACTTTTAAAAAAACTGACCTGTAATCTCTCTGACCTACACAAATATTTCTGATTTTCTGGCGTCTTCCCAATTTTATTCAGGTACATCACGTGTTTACGTGGTCACATGAATGTGTGTAATTTTTTACCAACTCTCTGCCTTCATCCACGTTATTCCCCTACAAAGGCAGTAGGAAAAGATAGAGTTTCTTCTTTGTCTGGTGGGGGCGGAACAGAGACTGCGCATCAGTGGTGTGAGCAGGCTCACCAGTGAGCTGGGGCACTGGGGCCGTGATCGGATTTCAGGGCCAGACCCTCACGTCTGCACCATCCTCATCATGTGACAGAGCTGTTCACGTGACCATCCACAGATTGCTCCTGGGGGAGCCATGATGACTTGGGGTCCCAGGGCCTTTTCCGTCATCCTTGAATGTCTTGGGGATAAATGATCCCAGAGAGGCTTCACCCAGGTGAGCCCCTGGCATCCACCCAAGCCTTGGGCTGCCCCCCCTGCCCCACCAGCCTCTTCCAAGGACCCTCTGGGCACTGGCCTCGGCTCACCTTCCTCCTCCTTCCTTCTGCCAGCAAACAGCGGCACAACAAGCTGTGGCGCCAGCAGGCCAACGACAGCTGCCTCCAGCAGCCTGTGGATGACCCCGCGGGGCCCGGGGACTTCCAGCCAGAGACCCTGGACAGCACCCCGGAAGCCCAGCCGCCCTGCTTGGACGTGGCCGCCCCCCTGCCTGAGTTCCCAGGTAGCCCCGCTGTCGGGAGCCCCGCTCTGCCCTGCTGTTTCCGGCGACTCTCAGACCCCCTGCTGCAGGCCCCCGGCGACGGGACAGGCGGCCCTGTCCATCTGGAGGATCTGGAGAGGGACGCTCTGCTGGAGGAAGGCGCTCAGCTGGCAGAGGTGTCCCAGCCAGCCAGACCCCCCCCAGAAGGTCCCGGACACTGCGAGACGGAAGTGACAAAGAAACCAGAGCCTGGGAGCCCCCAGGCCCAGGGTGGCTCGTCGCCACAGGCAGAGGAGATGGAAAGGGAGGAGGCCCTGGGAGCTGGGAGGTGGGGGCGGCCGGCAGCCCAGCTCGATAACCTGCTCAACCGGGAAAACCTAAATAACAACAACAGCAAGAGGAGCTGCCCGGACGACCTGGAGGTAGGCGTGGGGGGTGGGGGGGCATGCCTGCCACTTCCGTTCCGCCCAGGGGCAGCCCCCCCTCCATGCAGCCCCTGGGTGGATTTCCAAGAGGTTCTGCAGGCCCTTGGGGAGGGTAGACAGTGGAGGACAAGAGGCCCCGAGGAATGTCTATACACTGCTCCCTTGACCCCGCTGCCCCGTTGCTGTGTTAGGCAAGGCTTCTAAATCTTTTTTTCTTACGTAAAATGTAAGACATATAAATTGTTACCCAGCTTTGATCTTTACCAGTGTGTGGCTGTTCTTCTTTTCATCTCACCCCCATACACTTTCCCACACCCCGGATTGTTGTTGTTCAGTTGCTCAGTGGTGTCCGACCCTCTGCGACCCCATGGACTGCAGCACGCCAGGCTTCCCTGTCCATCACCATCTCCTGGAGGTTATTCAGACTCATGTCCATTGAGTCGATGATGCCATCCAGCCCCATCTTGTCCCCTGTCACCCCCTTCTCCTCCTGCCTTCAATCTTTCCCAGCCTCAGGGTTGTTTCCAGTGAGTTGGCCCTTCACATCAGGTGGAAACAAATCAAATCCCCAGTCTGTCGTTCCCATCACAAATGTTTCCATATATATCAGGACCACAGTACCACTGCCACCTTGGGAAAATCGATAGCAATCCCGCAGCACTGTCTTACATAGTCTTACAGACCCAGTTGGTGTATGAAGCCCACCTCCGGCTGGTTCCCTCATCGAGGCTGCGGGCACCCGCGTTTGGGTCTGTGTTAGAGTCATTCCCAAGCCGTCTTTGCCCTTCGCTACCTCTCTGCGAAGAGCACAGTCAGGGGATGGTTTCTCGGAGCCGCGCTCTGTCGTGCCAGACGTGCAGGGCCCATCATCAGGCTGCAGACCCCAGACCCTTTCTGAAAGGGAGACCCAGTTACTGTGCCAGAAACCTTATTTCACCAATTCCCACGATGCTCTGAGGGCTTCCGCGGTGGCTCAGTGGTAAAGAATCCAGCTGCCAGTGCAGGGGACAGGGCTTCGATCGCTGGGTCGGGAAGATCCCCTGGAGAAGGAAATGGCAGCCCACTCCAGTATGCCTGCCTGGGAAATCTCATGGACAGGGGAGCCTGGTGGGGTCACAGAAGAGTCAGGACATGACTGGGTGACACGACAACAACGATCCTCTGAGGGCACAGTCACTCACCCTGGTTTCCAGGCGAAATTGGGGTGTTGGAAAGGGTCATTTGGTGCAGGTGGCAGAAGCAGGGGTTGAGAAGGGAGGCCCTTGGAGGTCCCACTCCTGGCCGTGTAGCCAAGGGATTCGCCCAGGATCCTGGGTTCATAGTTTCCAGGAAGTTCAGTGTCTAACTCGTCTCCGAACCTGCATCGGTCACAGTCGAGCAGGTTCCGGTTCTGAGAGCCCTCTGTCCTGACACCAGCTGAAGGGGGAGCACCGCCCGCCACCCTCCTTGTATTTTTTGGTCTTCAGCTTGTATTGCATCCTCACCATGTTCTTGCCCCTTTCAGCATGACGCGATCTTCGGGATCCTTAATAAAGTGAAGCCTTCCTACAAATCCTGCGCCGACTGCATGTACCCTGCAGCCGCCGGGACCCCCGAGGCCTTCGGGGAGCGATGCAAGAACCCTGGTGCTTCCGCCATCTGCACCCAGCCCACGTTCATGCCCCAACTCACGTCTTCCCCTGTGGCCAGCAGGTCCCGAGCTTTGGAGAAACTGGCCTCTGGCCCAACCGAAGCCTCCCACTTCCTACCACCAACAGGCTCGAGGAGGCCAGACACCAGTGGCCCAGGGGCTGGGGCTGCCCCGGAGCCCCCAGCCAGCCTTCCGGAACCTTCCAGAGAGACTCACAAAGCCCTACCAAAGTCCCTCCTCGTGAAGAATTCTCACTGTGATAAGAACCCTCCCGGCTCGGAAGCAGCGAAGGAAGACTTGTCACCCAAGAGAGATCCGAAGCCGGCCAAGGACCTGCGGCTGCTGTTCAGTAAAGAGGCCGAGAAACCCACGAGCAGCAGCTACTTGATGCAGCACCAGGAGTCCATCATCCAGCTGCAGAAGGCGGGCCTGGTCCGCAAGCACACCAAAGAGCTGGAGAGGCTGCAGGGCACGCCCGCCGAGCCGGGGGCCGCGTGCCGGGACGGCCCCGCTGCCATCCCCGAGGAGAACCAGGACTCGCCTCTGCCCGGCCAAGCCCCAGGCCCCGAGAAGCCTGAGCCCGGCCCCCCTCTGCTCGAGGGAGCCCTGCTGAAGAGCCCCCCGCCCTTCCTGTGCCGCCCAGACCACGCCAGTCACTTCTCCAGAGACTTCCTGAAGACCATCTGCTACACCCCCACCTCGTCCTCCATGAGCTCCAACCTGACACGGAGCTCGAGCAGCGACAGCATCCACAGCGTCCGCGGGAAGCCGGGGCTGGTGAAGCAGCGCACGCAGGAGATTGAGACCCGGCTCCGGCTGGCGGGCCTCACCGTCTCATCCCCACTCAAGCGCTCCCACTCCCTGGCCAAGCTTGGCAGCCTCAACCTCTCGACCGAGGACCTGTGCAGCGAGGCCGACGTGTCCACTGCGGCCGACTCCCAGGACACCAGGTTGAGCGAGTCTTCCCTCTTGCACGAGCCCCCGGTGGTCGCCAGGAGTCCGGCCGCAACCTCGAAACCGTCAGGGAAATCTGCCCCGGAAAACTTGAAAGGCCCTTCGTGGCCGGGCAAAAGCTGACCCACCTCTGGCTGCGTTTGGACTTGTGGGATCCCTCCCCCGCCTTAGCCTCCCTGTGGATTTCTGGTCCACCCCTGCCGTCTGGATGTCCCTTAAGCAACTGGCGCTGTCCTCGCTTTTCCTCCCCTTCTTTTTGCAGAGGGGAGAAAAAGCAACAGAATTGCCGAACGTACAGCACAGAAAGAGAGAGGGGAGCCTGGGTGTTTGTGGCCTGGGGGAACCAGCAGCTGTCAGCCAGTAGGCTCCGACCCCAAAGCGAACGTCTCCAAGAAGACTCATGGTTTAAGAAGAGCACTTACATGGAGATGCGGAAATGCGCAGGCATTAAAAACCCCTCCACGCACAACCTGCAAACGAATAGCCGCGGCGTCACGTCGGCACCGCAGGGGCTTGTCTTCGCTCATGCAGGCCCTCGTGGGGAGACCCGTGGGTGGCACTAGAATTCCTACCTCTGATCCTGCTGTGCGCGTTTTTTATTTTTAAAAATCCAGTAATGACCAAGGCTTGTTCCAGGGTAAAATGCTGTGTCAGAAAAGGGTTTTTTTCCTAAAGAGAACTTTTCTGTTGTTGCTGTCAGGACCCATGCCCCCTCCCCCAGAAGCATCAAGACTTTTAAAGTGGCCCGCACCAAACATCGCTACTTAAAGCGACAGGAAGGCACAGACGCCATCGTCAGACCGACTCCGGGGCACATGGAGGTCCTCTGAGCTTTGACTTCCCGGTGCTGGCGTGTTGTCGCAGCTGGGTGATGCGGGTCTGGCCAGCCCTGGCGGAGGCAGCGGGCAGTGTGTGTGTGGTCCTCGTTGTCCCCCCCATCTGGGGAGAAGGACCCACAAGGTTATCGTTGAGTCTCACCTGCTGCAGAAGCCCACACGGTCCTACGAGGATTTCAAAGGTGCTCGAGCATCTGGCAGGGCTGGGGAGGGGTTTCAGAGACGTGGGTCACCCCACCGGAGCTCCAGCACTCAGGTTCATTAGGTCACACGTACTCAAGTCTGGGGAGGAAAGGGAGAGGTCAGCAGTGAGAGACGCTCAGTCACTCGAGGAACAGCTCAGCAGCAGCTTCTCCGAGAAGCGGGACTGGTGGGAAGCTGCTCAGATGTTTACAAGTCGTCCCTTCCTGTGGTGAGAACGCTGCTTCCTGCTTCTCCACGGCTCTTCCCAGCGGGCCGGGAAGGCTTGAGGTCCCGCCTGGCTCCAGGGGTAACCCCTCTGAGGATCTTGAGTAGAGGGACGCCTCTGATGTCAGCAGGCAAGACAGGGTGTTAAAACATTTTAGAGAGAGAGAAGAGGTTGGTTAGATTTAATGCAGGGGTCAGCCAACCATGGCTGGGGTGTGTCGCCCCAGGAGCTAAGATGGGTTGTTTTTTTTGTTGTTGTTGTTTTTCATATTTTTTTAAAGGGTTAGCCAAAAATTACCAAACAGGCAACAGAGTCCATGTAGCCTGCAAAACTGAAATACTTTATAATCAGGCCATTTATAGAAAACCTTTCCTGAGCCCTGGTTTTACTTGAAAACCCAGGGCTTGCCCCAGGCCCTTGGGGAAGAAACTCTGGGGAGTTAGAAGGCTTCCCTGCCTCTTTTGCCACCTCAGGCCAAACCCTGTCCTCCTCCTGACCCAGTCCTTGCCAGCCCACCCCCCGTGTCTCTCCCCAGGGGGTCGGGGCCCCCTACTGGCTGAAGCTTCCCCATGGTTGCAGCTTGCCCTCAGATGGGTCCACCGGATTATTTCAGTGAAACTAGACATCCTTCAAGGGCCAGCTGAATGCCAGAAGTGGGTAGATGAGTCTCCATCTCACGTTGGTCCAAACGGGGCCTCTTGGAGCAAGCCATGCAGAGTTTTCAGGAACAAGGCCAGTCCGTGTTTCAGCTCGCAGGTGGAGCTTTTGCAAAAAACCCTCTCGAGAAACTTTCTCCCTGACCTTTTTTTTTTTTAAGTATATATTATTTCACCTTATAGGAATTTGTTTCCCCACCACTGTCAATTGGAATCACCTTAGATGATCCACTTATTCCAGAAAACCCAGTTGGGTTTCTGCCTCTCTCTCAGCCAACACAAGAGCATGGTCTCAAAAAAAAAAAGTATCAGGTTCAGTGTTTTGCCAAATTGCATTTCACATGGTGGGTCAATTTTTGTGTCAAAAGAATCCTGTAGATTTGATGATGACAAGCTTATGTTGGTTGTGTTTTTTTTTTAACCATGCCTGGGTATGATACATTTTTGAAGACCTTCATTTTGAAAGCCATAGTTTTTTTAATCCAGGTAAAGGATGGGAGGAGGATCACAAAGATGAGAGGGTCTTTGGCTTTTGGCAGAGTTATCCATTCATTGTTAGAAGTTAGTCTGTTAACATTGAAACTAGGGCCCAGGTCCCCACCATCAGAACAAAGCGAAGCCTTCTTGATAGGTAACATCCTAGCCTGGAGAAGAGAATGAAGGTTTTTCTCCCAGATCAGTGGCGTAGAGACCAATGTGGATTGCTATTTTAAATGTTATGCTAATAAGACCAGAGTGTTCTACCAGGCGTGGGGGCATCTCGACAAAGACAGATGCATTAGTGGTCTCTGAAAAGAAAGCTTGCACCATAAGCTTCTTGACCAGTTCTTTGTCTGTACCTTAGCGGATGGGGGAAATTCCGAATGTGGGCGACAGAGGTTTATGCTGTGAAAGTCATGGGTTTTGGTGACATGCTGTCTTCATGGAATGCCTTTGTTGAACTAGGCAAGAGCAGAAGGTTTCTGAATCAGCTTGGTACCCCATAAATTCAGCTGTGTTTCCTCTTCCCTGTCCACCTCCCTGCCGTTTTCCCTCTCATTCGCACGGCATGCCAGCAGGAGATTCAGCTTGTCTAGGTCTTTCTCTCGCATTGATACACGGAGATCATCTCATTGAGTTTTGTTGACTCGAAGCGGGGAAGTGGTCACAGAGAGAGAGGGGAAGCCGTGCTGCCCTCTGCTTGGCACGTGACCTTGCTGACATCCATATCTTTGTCTCGTGGCAGCGTGCGTCACTGCATGAGCGTCTTGAGAACAGGCTTCTTGCCCCCCGTCTCCCCTGCCTCCTTGGTCTCAGTGCAGGCACCCGTGCCAAACTCCAGGCTGCCAAACAGCTCTCTGCTGGGTGGGGGCACCCATTCCATCGGGCAGGAGTCTACTCTGTCCAGCCCCCTTGTGCTCCATCCATCCCACCCTGTCCAGCTAAGAAAGCATTCCAGCCCTTTCTAAGCATTTTCCCTCCTGGATAAGCCCAGAGGATGGATACCTAGGATGGAGCCAGAACAGCCATAGAATTAACATCAGGACAACCCTGTATATCAGGCCTGCACTCAGGCCCCATCCCAGGGGAGGCCCCTGCTCCTTAGTGAGAGGAAGTGCTGGCATCTAGTCGAGGTCACGTGCAGAATCTCACCCAAGGTGTTGGAAGACCAATGCACTGTCTGCCGCCCGGAAACGCTGCTCTGGCTTGCCAGCCAGCGGGGCTTCCCTGGACCTGCACGGGCAGTGAGTCCCTCTGGGCCCTTCCGGCAGGGGAGCCAGGTGATGGGAGATTTGGGACACCTGGCCAGCATGGTGCAGGTTCACCTGCTCTTGTCCTACCCCAGCATCTTGGCCAGACGAAGGTACTCACGGATCCCCGTGTTCAGCTGCTTGGTCTTTGTATCATCTGCTCTGGAGAAGGAAATGGCAACCCACTCCAGTATTCTTGCCTGGAAAATCCCATGGACAGAGGAGCCTGGTAGGCTACAGTTCATGGGGTCACAAGGAGTCGGACAAGACTGAGTGACTTCACTTTGTTTCTGCAGATGAATACCTGTGTGTGTGAGATCGTTCTGCACAGATACATATGTTTGAGTCTATACATCTGTCACTTGAACGAGAGCATCACGTGCGTTCCCCTCCCCTCATCCACACACACGCCTGTCACCCAAGCTGTGGAGCAGGTCACCTTGAATAGTCCGGAGCGACACTTGCGGTGGGTCTGGACGTGACCGCCTCGCCTTTTTGTCCTGTAGTAGGCCCCCGCGACCCCGGCCGGTGTCAGTCTCCTAGCGGGACCCTTTAGAGCCAGACCCCCGTCCTCCACTGCCCCTCTGTCAGCCACACCGCTCAAGGAGATGGCCGTTCCCTCCCTCCTCTTCAACACTGTAATTATTGTTTTACAATCGAGTGCCTTAATAATAGTTTACAAATACTGTGTATTTATGGGCAGCCGTTCCGCTTTCGCCTTCTGTGATTGGATACTTTGCCTTGTCCCCGGTGGTTGGCCCTGGGGCTGGAATTTGCCTGCCCCATACTTGGGCTGATCTGCTGGGCAGCCTGCCCACAGCCAGGCCAAGGGCATCGCTAGAAACAGCGCTGGCTGGCGGTCCCTATGGGTGAGGCAGGCGCTGTTTCAGCCGAGGGCCCATAGTAAGTGAAGAAAAGACAGGATTGGTAGGCCAGCCAGCTCTGGCCCTCTCTGGACCACAGCCCTGCCCCTCCCCTATACCCTCCCCATCACACAGCTGTTCCGTTCAGTAGAGTTTTTATTACCATCTTGTCCCCCCCACCCCCCGTTTTCCTCTGTTTTGGTGTCCTGAGCTCTTTGCAACAAAAAGCAGGTACAGATCTTCCACAGTCAGGAGCTCCCCTCCCCCCGAGACAGCCTGCCCTTTGGTTTTCAGAAGCTGCCAGTGGGTGCCAGTGTGTTGCGTTATGGTATCAATGATTTTTTTTTAATTATATATTGTTTTTCTTCTTGGTTTTTTTATATTACATATTTAAAAGGCAGTATCTTTTGTACTGTGAATTTGCAGTAGAAGATGCATAAAGCACTTTTTTTTTTTTTTTTTTTTTACTTCTGCTGGTGTGT
>SJYR01000678.1:560171-618694 GCA_006410655.1 Kobus ellipsiprymnus | reverse complement strand
TATTGGAGTTTTTTTAAGCTCTTTTTTTTTTTTTTTTTTTTTACTTCTGCTGGTGTGTACTGTATATAGTCTGTGTGCTTCTTGTGAGGAAAATAAACTTTCTTTATAAATGCTCGATGACTTCCAAACTTGTGCAAAAAAAATAATAAAGCAGCAGCCCCTCCAGCCCTGGCCAGGAAAGTCGAGACACAGCTGTGTGCTGGCCCCACGCTAAACAGCTGGACAAGTGAGACCACAGAGAGAGAACCAGGAGAAACGTCAGCTGCTGCAGGAATCATCTTTCTTTTCTTTCTGATCTTGCCAGTAAGAAAGACCAGGCCAACTTTTGGTATACAGGGTGGTCACTTGTATAACAAAAAAACCTGTCCTGTTTGCCCCCACCTTGGGTGGGACTTGAACTGGAGGGGTGTGCTGGAGAAATTCACCACCTTAACTGTTCACGCAGAAGAGGGGATGGGGTTGAGGGGGCTCATCATGACTAATGGCCAAGACAGGAACCCCAGGGGACCCAAGTTACCAGACACAGCAAAGGCTTAGGCCGAGCTCAGGCCACAGTTCACTGCAGATAGAGCTCTGGGGGCTCTCCTCCCATGGTGTCTGAGCCAAGCCAGGCTTCTGCCAAAGGAAGAACCCTGCCTTCCTGGAGTTCTGTGCATCTGGCAGGGCAAATGGCGGCTCATGTTTCCTCTTCGCTGCCTTCGGGTGCCATACCTGCCAGTCCCATGGGCAAGTCACATGAGTAAGTGCCACCCGTCTGCCACTAGTGCCTTGACAGGACTACGAAATTCCAGAGCCTGTGGGTCCAGAAGCAGCACACACTCCATTTAGTTCATCTAGACTTGCTCCACGGCTCACCTGTACTCACAGGAAATGGGTAGATAAACCAGGATGCAAGTTTTTCACTTTACAATAAGAATTATAACCATCAATGGGAACTTCCCTGGCAATCCACTGGTTAAGAATCCACCTTTCAATGCAAGGGACACTGGTTGGATCCTTGGTCAGGTAACTAAAGTCCTACGTGCCATCAGCAAAAAAAGATAATAAAAGGATATTTAAAAAAAAAAAAATAATACTATAAGCAGCAAGCCGACCAGATTACTCTCATTTGCCGATTAGCACATTGAGTCCTAGGAACATCTGCACTTGAAGCAGATTGCGGTTGCTGTCACTCAGTTGTCTGACTGTGACCCCATGGACTGTAGCCTGTAAGACTTGTCCGTGAGATTCTCCAGGCAAGAATCCTGGAATGTGTTGCCATTTTCTCCTCCAGGGGATCTTCCTGACCCAGGGATTGTACTCACCTCTCCTGCATTGGCAGGCAGATTCTTTATCACTGAGCCGCCTGGGAAGTCCAATTATGGTTAGGAAATGCTTATTCAGTAGAAAATTAAAGGAGAAGGTGAGTGGGGTGACTCTGCTGACTGGTCCCATCAAGCTGTAATGTAGCCCTCTCTATATATGAGTTTTTGGAACTGAACCACTGAGGGTCATGGTTTGGGACACTTCTAGGCAAGGTGGAGACCACTAACACATTCTCTTCAGGCTCCCAAGGTGAATCTGAGCTGGAGCAGGGGGTCCAGCACTACTTGCGATTCCCGTGGGTTCCCTGGGAATTGTGATGGCCACGTCTAGAAAACCATTGAAATAGGAATGTGGTGCAGTTGAGTAGGTTCTCCCTCCGCCAGTTACAATCACATTCCACACATGTTTTGTGCAGACAACACCCACCCTTCTACATGGCCCTTGCAGAATGTGGGTGTTCCCAGATCACCAGATACTCTCTTCACTCAGGTCCCCGGAGAACCTTCCTGTGACTGACAGCCTGATCTTGTCCTCAGAGTAGCAAGCCTGAAGTTGCGTGGGGCCCCAGATCTCGCCTCCAGGGGCCGTGGGCAGGCAGGGGAGTAGCCACATGCTTGTGGAAGCCCTTCCTGGCTAGGCCTCAAGAAGCTCCAGGAGGCAGAGCATGGAGGAGTTCCCGGCATTTCAGAAGGATTCACTGTATCGTAGGGAAGCCCTGTCCAAAGGTGTCTGGCAGTGGTGCACCAGGTCAGCCCTGCCCAGGACAGGCCATGCACCCACCCCTACGCCCTCACATGAGGGAGCAGAACTATATTCCTGAGACTAACGCGTACCCAGCACTTTAATGAACCCCTTGGAACTCTCCAAAGGCCCTTTGATGTTACCCTCAGTTTTCAGTCGAAGAATCAGGCCTGCAGGGTATAAGTCATTTGGCCACAGTGACCTCTAAAAGGGGGTGAAGCCAGGAGGTACTACTGTTCCTTCTCCACCCAAAACCCTCCCAGAGCTGTCCCCCAACCGCAGAAGTAGAAAGCAGCAAGCTTGAAGCGGCGTCTGATCTCCCAGTAGGTACCGGCAGGAAAACATCGAGTCAGAAATGAAGCCTCCAGCCCCGGGGAAATCTGACCCACTTCAAAGGCTACCTTGGCTGGTGGTACAAGGTGTGTTTCCCGCCCCCAGATCGAATTCACTGTATTTGACCTTTAAAGGGAAGCTGCTCACACACCCTGAAGTATTCTGGCAAAGGGTCCGGTGTCAGCCCCAATTCCTCTTTGGTGGTGTTAACTCTTTCTGCAAGTGAAGTGTCAGCAGAAGCCCTAGCACAGAAAAGGATGCTTGGGAATTGGATGCTAAGCGACAGATCCTCCCATAGGCAGCTGGAGGTGCAGAGCTCGCTCTGGTTTTGAAATTGGATCTCACAACAGATGAAGGACAGTGCTACCGACCTCGTGGGGCCAATAATTTGAGAATTAGCTGATAATGTATACAAACCTCTTCTCTGCTGGCACACCCCTTGCTGAGTCAGTGGCTGTTACTGTTGGTACTGGCGGGAGGGGAGAAGGAAGTCAATTGCACCCAGCATCTGGGTGTAGGTGTTTCATGTCTGCAACTGAGATGATCCTCACGGTAGAGGTGACTTTACAAATGAAGAGGTGGAAGCTCCAGAGAGGTTAGGTCACCTGGATTAAGGCCACACAGCCAGGAAGGGACAGAAGCTCAGGGTACCTGACTCCAAATTCATACACTTTCTACCTCAGCATCTTCTCTCCAAAAGAGCCAGCCCCTCGTGGGCTTTGTACATAGTATGTGCGTGCTCAGTTGCTTCAGTTGTGTCCGACTCTTTGCAACCCCATGGGCAGACTCTTTGCAACTGCCAGGCTCCTCTGTCCATGGGGATTCTCCAGGCAAGAATACTGGAGCGGGTTGCCATGCCTGCCTCCAGGGGATCTTCCCAACCCAGGGACCGAACCCACATCTCCTGCATTGTTGGCGGATTCTTTACCGCTGAGCCACTGGGGAAGCCCAGTGCATAGCAAGCACTCAGTATCAAATGAGCGTAAATGAATGAGATATGCTGTGAAAATGAGTGCCAAGTGTCATTCACCATGGCTGGGAAAGCTTGGGTGCACCCACGACTGCCTAAACCAACACACACACACACACACACACACACACACACACACACACACCACAGCTGGGAAAGCTTGGGGGCACTCACAACTGCCTAAACCACATCCTGCACTGGGCCAGGAATCGACCACCTCGGGGCCCCAGCACACTGGTCTTGGCTCATTGGACTGGAACCCTCCACCCCACCCCAGCCTGCCCACCCCTCTCCTCCCCGTCTACTCTAGGTGTTTGCCATGCAGGAATCAACGAATCCGGAGTTTAGTTAGAGTCCAGAAGAATCTGAAAGTTCATCCAGACCAGACTCCTTTGTAACATCCATGCATTCAGTCATTCTCCCCGATTCATGTGCTCCTGCCTGAGGCAGAGAGGAGCCTCTGTTTCACCTCGGGGGTCCTGAGAGAAAGCCCGCCCGTGAAAACAGAAAGAAAACATACAACGTGCCAGTGGCAGCGGGGCTAGGAGGTTAGGAGTCCAGGTTGATGTTCCCCCTCCCTTCATCAATACCAGAATCTCTCCAATAGGATTGTTGTTACTGTCATACTTTAAAAGGAACATGTAAAGATTTCATAAAGCAATGGGCTTCCCCGCTAGCTCAGCCTGGTCAAGAATCCACCTGCAATGCAGGAGACCCTGGTTCAATTCCTGGGTCGGGAAGATTCCCTGGAGAAGGACTAGGCTACCCTCTCCAGTATTCATGGGCTTCCTTGGTGGCTCAAACGGTAAAGAATCTGCCTACAGTGTGGGAGACCTGGGTTTGATCCCTGGCTTGGGAAGATCCCCTGGAGGAGGGCATGGCAACCTACTCCAGTATTCTTGCCTGGAGAATCCCCAAGGTCAGAGGAACTTTAGCATTGAGCTAAGATTTGTCCTCCAATCTCCCAGGCTTCTGGTTCTAGGGAATTCAGCACAGCATTTGGGCAGGGTGGGTGCTACTTTCTCCCCTCTGATGGGTAACATGGGCTGCCTGGAGCAGAGATCACACTCAGATCACTGCAGCTCGGAGGGGCCAGGCTGAGGCTCACTATCCAAGCTATTTGTGCCTACCTTCCGAGCCCTTGGGGCCTGGCTTCCTGGGCAGCTCCACAGAACCCTGCACTTAGAAAGGCCCCGCGACTGGTCTGATGCTCCGCCGTCGCTGTCTGTAATTCTTTAATGAGGGCCGGGCCTTTTCATTTCCCGCTGGGCCCCGCAGAGGATGTGGCCAGTCCTGGCAGCATCACCACACTTAATCAAGGGCTTGGGAGCAAGACAGCCCGAGGTCTTGCCCCCTAATTCACCCACTCTGTGACCCAGGGCGCTGGCTTTCACCTCTCTGTGCCCCCTTTTCCTCATTTGAAGAACAGGAATGACCTCATAGGGCTGCCACAAAGATGTACGCTGTGTCATCGGCACACAGCAGAGACCCCTGAACGCAGATATTATTTGCTAGACCAAGTACTGAGCACATGTCCTGGCACAAAGCCCTCCCTCCATGAGGAGCCACTGTAATCGTGGGAAAGACAGCTATCAGCCGCCCGCAGACCAGCCCTGTTGACGGCAGCTCCTCTTCCCACGCTGTTTCCTTAGCATCCTCTGTTGGGCAGAGGGAAGCCGCCTATGCAGGAGACCCTGGTTCAATTCCTGGGTCGGGAAGATTCCCTGGAGAAGGACTAGGCTACCCTCTCCAGTATTCATGGGCTTCCTTGGTGGCTCAAACGGTAAAGAATCTGCCTACAGTGTGGGAGACCTGGGTTTGATCCCTGGCTTGGGAAGATCCCCTGGAGGAGGGCATGGCAACCTACTCCAGTATTCTTGCCTGGAGAATCCCCAAGGTCAGAGGAACTTTAGCATTGAGCTAAGATTTGTCCTCCAATCTCCCAGGCTTCTGGTTCTAGGGAATTCAGCACAGCATTTGGGCAGGGTGGGTGCTACTTTCTCCCCTCTGATGGGTAACATGGGCTGCCTGGAGCAGAGATCACACTCAGATCACTGCAGCTCGGAGGGGCCAGGCTGAGGCTCACTATCCAAGCTATTTGTGCCTACCTTCCGAGCCCTTGGGGCCTGGCTTCCTGGGCAGCTCCACAGAACCCTGCACTTAGAAAGGCCCCGCGACTGGTCTGATGCTCCGCCGTCGCCGTCTGTAATTCTTTAATGAGGGCCGGGCCTTTTCATTTCCCGCTGGGCCCCGCAGAGGATGTGGCCAGTCCTGGCAGCATCACCACACTTAATCAAGGGCTTGGGAGCAAGACAGCCCGAGGTCTTGCCCCCTAATTCACCCACTCTGTGACCCAGGGCGCTGGCTTTCACCTCTCTGTGCCCCCTTTTCCTCATTTGAAGAACAGGAATGACCTCATAGGGCTGCCACAAAGATGTACGCTGTGTCATCGGCACACAGCAGAGACCCCTGAACGCAGATATTATTTGCTAGACCAAGTACTGAGCACATGTCCTGGCACAAAGCCCTCCCTCCATGAGGAGCCACTGTAATCGTGGGAAAGACAGCTATCAGCCGCCCGCAGACCAGCCCTGTTGACGGCAGCTCCTCTTCCCACGCTGTTTCCTTAGCATCCTCTGTTGGGCAGAGGGAAGCCGCCGTGAGCTCGCAGAGGAGGGCCTCGGCTGGGCTGTGCACACGTGTGTCTTCCTTCTCCTCCCCCGCTCCCCTCCCCACCGCTGACCCCATGGAGGATGCCATCTCTGCCTGCCTTCCGACACAAACACCATTTGTCCCCCACCTGGACCCAAGTGGTTCTTCTTCGCAACAGGCCTTTGGGGAGGGGAACGGTGTGGGCGGCCTGTGAGCGTGGGCTTGTCCCTGCTGCAATCCAGAGGTACATCCTGTTCTGGCGTTGCCATGGCACAGCCAAACATCTGCCACAACAGACGGCTGGGGCTGGCGGCTGGCAGCGAGGCTGCAGACGGGTGAGGGCCGGGACGTCTCCCCCTCTACCCCCACCCCGACACACATGCACGCACAGACTTACATCCACGTGCGGACACACGCACGCACGCACGCACGCAATTTGGCTTTCCAGGGCAGGCAGGTTTCTCTTAGAGAAGGGTTCTCAGTTCTCTTCCTGGAGAGCAGCCCTGGCAGGGACCGGGTTGTCCTGAATTCTCGTCCTGGACCAGCCCACGGCCAGCCTCCCAGGTCCTGGTCTGCCCCGGAAATGGAATTCACTTTCCTGGCTGTTACTGCTTTTCCTGATTCGAAAGTAAAACCTGGTCGTTGTAACACCCTCACATGATGTAGCCGACTGACAAGAGCTGTACCTCTCATTAAAAATACACAGGCAGGGACTTTTCCCTGGTGGTCCAATGGCTAAGACTCTGCAATCCCAATGCAGGGGGCCCGGCGTTCATCCCTGCTCGGGGAACTAGATCCCACATGCCGCAACTAAGAGTTTTCCTGCCGAAACCAGAAGATCCTGCAGGTAGCAACGCAGATGCTGCATGCCACAACTAAGACCTGGCACAGCCAAATAAATGAAATAGGAATACTTAAAAATACCCGGGCAGAAGGTGCATGGAGCAGCACCTGACCCACAGTACACACTGTACACGTGTCTGTTAAGTAAAGCAGTTTGTTAGCATGATCTGATTCCATCTTGCCACGCAGGCATTAGGAACACATTTTCTAGAGGAGGAAACTGAGGCCGAGAGGTGCCCAGTGGGATCCGAGCCAAGTTATGCCAGCCCTAGTGCTCCAAGCCCAGATTGCTCCACCCTCCCAAACCCCCAGCCTTTGCTGCTTCCTGAACACCTTGCAGGGTCCCTTCCACCCCTCTGATCACAGGCCCCAGCCCTGACCTCATTCCTGCTGGAGGCCCAGGGGTCCAGCCAAGGCCACAGACACGGCCCTAGACTCTCTGCAGCCACCCCAGGTCTGAGGCCTCTGGGGATTCGTTTCACAGGTTTGCGCCCATATTCTCAGGGTGCTGGCACTCTCTGCCTCTCCCCAAGGCCTGGACACTGGTGGCATGACACGCCTTTCCTCTGCCCACTTGCTGTACCCTGCTGTGGGGGCTCAGTTGAGACCGTAATGTTAGTAATAACAGTGACATTTCTTGAGCCATTCTGGACAAGGTGGACTTCGTTATCACCATCTTTCAGATGAGACTCAGAAGGTAGATGACTTTGGGGCCAGGTGGCCCAGCCAGAAGGCTGACAATTCCAGAGTCAACTCCAGGAAGCCATCCCCAGCAGCACCTCCTCCCGCCCTAATTCTAGAAGAAATGGCTGTTCTGTCCCAGCACCCCATGGGCAAGCTCAAGACCAGGATCCTGGAACTTCCGTGGCCATCAGGTGGCTAAGACTCCATGCTGCCAATGGGGGGGGCCCGGTTTGATCCCTGGTCATGGAACTGGAGGAGGAAATGGCCACCCACTCCAGTATTCTTGCCAGGATAATCCCATGGACAGAGGAACCTGGCGGGCTACAGTCCATGGGGTTGCAGAGTTGGACGCAACTGAGCATGCGCTCAGGGAACTAGATTCCACATGCCACCACTAAAGATCCTGCGTGCCGCAGCTAAGACCTGGTGCAGCCAAAATACATAAAGATAAATATTAACAAAGACCATGAGCCCCCTGAGGACAGAGGCCGGCTCGCGCTTTTGCGGTCCACCCTGTCCCTGTACCTGACAGAGTAGGTGCTCAGTAAACATTTGTTGAATGAATGAACAATTAGCTGAGTGAATGGTAGAGCTGTTCTCTTTTCCCCACTTGGGCCAGGAGAAGTTTGGGAGAATCAGGCCTGAGTTTGATTCATTCCTCTGCAACTTCCTGGCTGTGTGACCTTGACCAGTTACCTAACCTCTCTGAGCTTGTTTCCTTCTTGGGGGAGAGTTGGAGATGGCCTACCATGACTACACATATTGATAGTAAATGGTCAGTAAACAGCCCTATAGAGAGACAATTCAGGCCCAATGTCAAGCTCCAACACAGACTAGCTGTGTGACCTTGGACAAATCACTCTCCTTCTCTGGGCTTCATTTTCCAGACACATTCCTTGGGGGTGATAACAGCACCCGTAGCTCCGTGGTGCTGAGAGTGAAGGGACACAGTGAGCGTCCTTCGTAAGTCATGCTTTGGAGGGCTTGTGTGATGGAGAGTGAGCTCTCTGGGGCGGGGACGGCTCCTAACTCTCCCACCCACCCTCTGGCCCCGCTCAGTGCCAGGCACACAGTAGGCCCTCACATGCTCAAAGGAGTGGAATCTTATTTCAGCTGTTTGTGCTGCAGCCCGAGAGAGCCAGCACCGATTCCTGAGCACCCTCCCCTACCAGGCCAGCTCTCCTGTGTTTTTCCATCTCATTTCCCATGAGCTGGAGTCGGAGCACCAGCTCCGCCCCTGCTTTGTGCTGAGCCTGGTGGAGGCAGGGTGGCGGCTGCTCCTTCAGGGTGCACCTCCCAGTGGGCACTGGGAAGGAGGGCAAGACGAAGCCCCTCCAGAGTTAGCCCTGCTTTCCCAGGGGCCCAAGCTCCTCAGACAGGAAAGTGTGGGGCTTCAAGCCCAGAACCCCTACTCCTGGCTGTGTGACCGTGGACACATCACCCCACCTCTCTGAACCTCTCTTCCTGTACAATGCGGCTGCTGCTGATGCTGGCGAGCCCCCTAGGGTTGCTGGGATGCAGGTGAAGTTTGGAGCACACAGTTGGCACTTCACAGATGCACCGGGCACAGCTCTCTCTCACTTTTTATAGTACAGCTCTTGTCTTCCATAGATGGAGAAACTGAGACCCAGAGAGGGCCAGTGTCTTGTCCAAGGTCACAGAGACTATATCTTGCTGGTTTCAGCTGTGGCTTTAGCTATTTTCCCTGCACAACCCCAAATACCAGCAGGGCTGGGCCTCTGGGTAGACAGACAGGGGGTCTCCTGGGCTGAGTCGATGGGGAGAGGGTGGAATGGACCAGAGTGTCAATAGGAATAGCCTCCCTTGTTGAGTGCCTTACTCATTTTCTCAATAAATCCTGAAAAAGCTATGATTTTACAGATGAGGAGACTGAGGCTCAGCGAGGTGAAGTTAATTACTTGCTCCAATCACACAGTGGTGGGAAGAAGGGTCTTAACTGCAGCCCCATATCTGTTTGTTGAATAAAGGAGGAGACAGCGGACAATGGAGGAACCCTGAGTTGTGTGGGTTGGGTCGGTTGCCTCCCCAACCCTATGAGAGGTGGGGGTGGTGGACACCATATCAGCAGCATCTGGGGTTGGGGTATTGTTCGTAGCTCCCAAAGTATGGGAAGGGGGAACCCTGTCATCCTTATAGACCACCCCTGAGTCAAGAAGCCTCCAAGGTTGGCAAATGAGCATCCAGCTGACTTCCGCAGCCTCAGGGGGCGGGGCGAGGCGGGGCGTTACATCCTGCAGCCCCGCCCATGGGGTGCGGCCAGAGCAGCACCGTCCAGCCCCAAGCAGACGCCCACCCGGCCTCCTCCTTGGGACCACCCCACACCCGGACCCACTGGGTCAGTCGTGTACAGTCTGGAGGAGAGAGCACTCTCAGTGTGCCTCCCAGACTCCTAGTGTCCAGGTGCACCGTCTCCAGGGAGCCCACCAGGGTACAGCGGGAGCTGTCTCGGTCTCCCCACGCGAGGACCCACTAGTTTCGAGATCCGAAAGGTAGAAGGCAGAATCCTCCACTCAAAAAGGTGAGCACTTTGGGGAGCGTCCCTTCCCTCCATTGGACCTGCTGGCTGCTTGGGCAGCTAATCCTCGGGGGCATCTGGGCACCTGCGTTCTCAGTACCACTGCCCATTTGTCAGTGACTTCGGGTCCTCTCTGACCCTCAGTTTCCTTTTCTCTGCCACCATGGCTTGGAGGTAGGCCTTCCACCTTAAAACTCAAAGAGGTGACTTCATTTTGTGAACGGCTCTACCTGTAGGATTATAACAGTGCCTGGTCCATTCGAACCCCCTTTCCCTTATTGAATTCTCACAGTAACCCTCCTGAGAGGTGCTGTTACGCATTTTACTGATATGGAAGTGAGATCATGGGATTTCCCTGCTGGTCTAAATGCTTAAGTCTCTGCACTTCCACTGGAGGGGCCATGGGTTTGATCCCTGGTAGAGGAACTAGATCCCATAGGCCACTTGGCATCCCCAACCCCGCCAGAAGAGGGTTGTGAGTGGATGGATGTTGTTCAGTTGCTCAGTCCTGTCCGACTCTTGGCAACCACGTGGACTGCAGCACACCAGGCTTCCCTGTCTTTCACCATCTCCTGGAGTTTGCTCAAACTCGTGTCCATTGAATCAGTGATGCCATCCAACCATCTTGTCTTCTGTTGTCCCCTTCTCCTCCTGCCTTCAATCTTTCCCAACATCAGGGTCTTTCCTAATGAGTCAGTTCTTTGCATTATGTGGCCAAAGTATTGGAGCTTTAGCATCAGTCCTTCCAATGAATATTCAGGGTTAATTTCCTTTAGGATTGAGTGGGTGGATGAGAGTTGCAGAAATGGGGCCCAGAAACCCCCCACCCCCGAGGCCTGACTTCAAAGCCCCATCCTCATCCCACTGAAACACTTCCTCCTCAGATCATCTGCTTGAACCCCACAAGGGCTGGCTTCCCAGAGGAAAGGTCAAGGGGTCCTTGCTCCTGTTTCTGGTCAGCACCCTCAGGTCCCTGAGACCACCTTTCTGCCTTATCCCTGGGGAACATCCTTGGGAGGAGGGACCACAGATGTAGACACTGTGTCACTGGCCCAGCCTATCACTGCCTCACACACAGAGGAGGAGGGCCCCTCACAGATGTCTAAGGAGGATCCCCGATTTGGGAACCAGAGTGAGGTGAAGAAGTGGGGGTTGTGTGGGGAGCGGGAGGTGAAACATGTTCTGGGCGGAGAGGGGTTCTGGTGTAGAGGCCCAGCAATGGGGGCCAGCACTCTGGCTTCTACAGACTCTCGGCGGTTAAGATAGCAAGTAGAGGCTAGAGCAGCACTCCCCAGCCTTTTTGGCACCAGGGACCGGTTTCACGGAAAACAGTGTTTCCACAGACCGGGATGGGGGGATGATTTGGGGATGATTCAAGCGCATTGCATTTATTTCTATTATTCTATTCACTTCCACCTCAGACCATTAGGCATTAGATCCCCGAGGTTGGGGACCCCTGGGCTAGAATGATGAGCTGGGTGCAGACTCTACAGGGCCTTGTAGGCCATTGTCCGGGGTCTGGCTTTGATCCTGAGGGCACTGAGGAGCTGAGGAGGTTGCGGACTCTGGAAGGACACGATTGACTTTCCCTCCTGAGCCCCGTCGTTCAGTACGGTTGCCCCCAGCCCCATTGTCATGGACTGGATAGTTCTGCCCCTCCCCCAAAGTCATGTTGAAGCCAAGTACCCATGTATGGGACCTGCGAGGGTGATAAAGAGTAAATCTGGTCATAAGGGTATGAGGCCCTGGAGCTTCCCTGGTGGCTCAGTGGTAAAGAATCCAGGAGAACGGTAAAAAATGCAGGAGACCTGGGTTCGATCCCTGGGTTGGGAAGATCCCCTGGAGAAGGAGATGGCAACCCACTGGAGTATTCTTGCCTGGGAAACCCCACGGACAGATGAGCCTGACAGGCTACAGTCCATGGGGATGCAAAAGAGTTGGACATGACTTAGCAACTAGAAAACACGGGTGAAGCCTTAACTGTATAGGGCTGGTGTCCTTATAAGAACAGGAGGAGACTCAGAGCTTTCTATCACGTGAGGATATTGTTTATAAGCCAGGAAAACAGGTCAAACCAGGAACTGAATTGGCACCTTAAATTTGGACTCCCCAGCTTTTAGAACTCTAAGACAAAAAGTTTCTTTCCTTTTTTTTTTTTTTTTTTTTGGCTCTACTGTGCAGCATAACTTCCCCAGCCAGGGATTGAAACCGTGCCCCCTGCATTGAAAATGTGGAGTCTTAACCACTGAGCCATCAGGGAAGTCCAATAAACTTCTTTTGTTTGAGTCTCCCAGTGTGATATTTTTTTATGACTGTATTAGTCATTAGTCAGCCCAAGATGACTAACACGCACATGATTCACTAACGTAAAAATTCAGTTCCTTAGGACTTGCCTGGTGGTCCAGTGGCTAAGACTCTGAGCTCCCAACACAAGGGACCTGGGTTCCATCCCTGGTCAGGGAATTAGATCCCACATTCTGCAGCTAAGAGTTCGCATGCCACAACTGAAGATCCTGCCTGTTGCAGCTAACACCTGGAGTAGCCAGATAATGAGTATTTGTTTTAGTGATTCAGTTCCTCACTGCACTAGTCACATTTCAGGCACTCAGTACCTACACTGGTCACCATATTGGACAGTACAGATACAGAATATTTTCATCGCTGCAGGAAGTTCTGTGGACAGCGCTGTGCTGGAGAGGTCACTCAAGGTTCTGGGAGGAAAATGTTGTCGGAGGAGGAGACTAGTGAAGATGGGGTACCAGGAATCCAGTGAGAGGTGCCAGTGACCAGCGCCTCCCATGCTGCTGGAAACACAGCAGGCGCTCAATAAATGACCACTGAATGGGCGAATGGGCTGGATTTGAGTGAGGTCAGGGGGATGAAGATGAGAGGATAACCTCAGGAGGCCGGCAGGAGGCTGAACTGATAGAGTGAGGCGACTGATTCAAGGGCCAAGGACGGCGCCTCGGTTCTGGCTCGGGCAGCTGAGTGGACGCTGGGGCTGTTTCCTAAGGAGGGCATCTGGGAGGGAGGCAGGTGGGTGGTGGGGGACAAGGATGCGCTCATGTCTTGGTGCTGGTGCTCTGGCCATGTGGATATGTCCGGGAGCCCATTGGATTTTGGTGCCCAGAGGCCGGCAGTGAGGTGTGGGCCAGGCAGAGGTTTGAGAAAAGACGCCCTGCCCCCATCCCAGGAGAGGACGCAGATAAAGAAGGGGCTTGGGGCGGGGGCTGCCCAGGAGATGACATAGCCTGAGCAGCAGCAGCAGCAATGCCAGGGGCAAACAGTGCTTGAAGGGCCGGGATCACTAGGCACCTGCCAGCTGGGACCAGCCAGCCCTGGGTGCAGCCAGGTTCCTGGTGACTTTGGAAAGAGATGATTCGGGGTGAGGGAGAGAGAGAAGAGGACAGTGACAGCTGGCCCGGCCAACTGGAATTGAAGAAATGGCTGCAGGTCTCGAGAAGCTTGTTGGTGAAAGAGTTAAGGCTGTTACTGAAGGCGATGCTGGCTGGAGGAAGGGAATTTTTTTCTTGGAGATGGGAAAAACCCAAGCTTGGTCACAGGTCACGGGGAAATGGGGTGGAGTGTGTTAAAGATTAGGGGGAGGAACAGGTGCCGTTAATTCAGTGAGGTCCGGTAAGTGGGGTTTGAACCCTGCTTGACCGTCTGCAAGCAATCCAGTGGCTGACCTCCACATCCCAGCCGGGTGGCTGTATCTTATTTATCCCCACTTCAGAGATGAAGAAACTGAGGTCAGGGGCACTCGGCAATCTGCCCCCGTCATTCTGGCCACCTTCTAATTCTGCAGAGGTTCGGTCTAGGCCAGCAGGGCCTGGTCTTGAATCCGGCCCCTCCGGCTCTGACCCCAGGGTGCATCCCAGACTCTTCCTCCTATGGGGCTCAACAAACCATAAAGTGATAAAGGAGCACCATGATTCCCAAGTGGGAATCATTTAGCCAGAGAGAAAGAAAAGAGATGCCATTCATTTAGTGCTGGTATTTCCAGACTTACAACACATGTATGCTGTTGGCTCCGTTCCCAAGTCCGGCACTGTTCCTGAGTCCGGTGTCCCGTGGATCTGAAAGTGAAAGTCACTCAGTCGTGGCTGACTCTTTGCGAGCCCATGGACTATACAGTCCACGGCATTCTCCAGGCCAGAACACTGGAGTGGGTAGCCTTTCCCTTCTCCAGGGGATCTTCCCAACCCAGGGATCGCACCCAGGCCTCCCACGTTGCAGGCGGATTCTGTGCCAGCTGAGCCACCAGGGAAGCCCTTCTTTTACTGGGGCGGCCGCATTTTAACCCTGAGGACCTCTCACTCTGCTCACGTTTTGTGCCATATGCTTTGCTGACCCTTTAGATGTGATCTCGTTGCACCTCACAGCACCTGTGAGAGATAGACTCTCCTCAGCGAGTGTGCATGCGTGCTCAGTTGTGTCAGAATGCTGAGACCCCACGAACTGTAGCCCGCCAGGCTCCTCTGTCCATGGGGATTCTCCAGGCAAGAATACTGAAGTGGGTGGCCATGCCTTCCTCCAGGGGATCTTCCTGACCCAGGGATCAAACCCACGTCTCCTGCATTGGCAGGAGGATTCTTTACCACTGAACCACCAGGGAGGCGCATGTAGACCCTCTTACTCTGCCCTTTTTAAGGAGAGGCAAGGGAGGCACAGAGAGACAAAGCAACCTGCCTGAGGCCACTCAGCATGTCTTTGGCAGAGACAGAAATCAAAATGAGGTCCCTTTGCTGCCAAAACCTGTGCTCATGTGCCAAACTGCTTCATCTCTTTTCAGATTATAGCAGGAAGGCTTCTTCCTTTTCCCTCTCACCTCTGGTTTGCAGACTGAGGCAGAGGAAGAGTTGGCATCCAGCTCTCTCCAGCTCTCATTCTCTTCTCCCTTAGGGATGGAATTCTCCCAGGCTCTGGGGGTAGGACTCAGTTTTATCTGCAGGGAGACTGCAGCAGTCTGGCTGGACAAACCCATGTTTGCATCCACTAAAAGCTTTTTGAGATCTGGAAGCTGTAGGGAAATAGGGACAGATGGAGCCATAGATTTCTTCCAGAAATTGTCTCATTTTCTTTGCAGCCTCTGATAATTACTGTGTTGGAGGCGGGGGTGGGGAGGAGGTCAGGAAAATGCCTGGTCGTTTTCCACTGGACTGGTGGAGGGAGAAGGAGTAAAGGATAAACGTCTGTTGGTAATTAACAGGAGAAGGCATCTCCCGTGGCCCTTCTAGCCCTGGATACTGGAGAGAACCCTCAGTGTCTTAATCAGTGTAGGTGACAGAGAAGATTGGAGAAGTGGATGAGAGCTGACCCCTGACATTGAGCTGGGCAGTCCACTTCTTGGGATCAAACCCTATAGCAGGCTGCTAAGCCTCTGGAAAAATAGCCTGATTAAGAGGGTGTTTCAGCCATACAGGTGCTCAGAAGCTGAAGTGCTCGGGTTCACTTCCCTGGAGGTGTTGAGGAGAAAGAACCTAGCAGGATGGATTTGTCAGTGAAGAGCTGTCCTCCTTCCTACTTCATTCAGTCCCCCATCGGGGCACTCTGAACCTCAGTTTCCTACCTATGCGACTCAGTCCCACGCCCACCTGCAGAAACAGACATTGCTCAAAGTGAGATAATGTCCTCCCAGTTCCTCTCTGGGTATCTGTGCTGAAGCCAACTCAGCCTGTCTTAATGTAGAAGGACACATAGATTGTTTACAATTGCTTACTATTGTAAACAATGCTGTGATAAACAACTCTGTGCCTAAAATCCTTTGTAGCACCTGCCATCTTTCCTTAGACCTGGTTCTCAGAAATGGCAACCTACCTCCAAGGGCCCCCCACCGCAGCCATCTACAGCTCCTAATAGTCCCAGCCTTTATGTGGCCTTCCATACTGACTTATGCTGACCTGAGTGGGCAGTGTGACTTTCTTTTTCACGTTTTTATTTAATCTATTTGGCTGCACCGGGTCTTAGGTGCAGCACTTGGGATCTTAGTTTCGGCTTGTGAGATCTAGTTCCCTGACCAGGAATCGAACCTGGGCCCCCTGCATTGGGAGGGAGGAGTCTTAGCCACGGGACCACCAGGGAAGTCCCAACAGCGTGTGACTTTCAAGGCTAAGTTATAAAAAGCATTGCAGCCTCTGTCTTGGTTTCTCGAATCCCTCAGTCTGGGGAAGCCTTCCACCATGTCCTTAGGGCACTCAGTCAGACCTGAGGAGGAACTGAGGCCTCACACCAAGAGCCCCCCTGTGTGTCAGCCATGCACGTGGACCAATTTGGAAATGGAAGTGGGGTCTCAGGCAAGCCTTCCACTGACTGCAGCCCTGGCTTTCGCCCGACTTCAAATTCATGAGAAGCCCTGAGCCAGAACCACGCAGTGGAAGCTTCTTCCAGATCTCCAGGCCACCAGACATGATACATGATATTTCCGTTTTAAGCCAACCTGTTTTGGGTGATTTGTTTCACAGCCATAGGTAAATAATATGCTGAACTGAAGACCAGAGCATTCTTTAGACACATGATGGAGAGTGACATTTTTTTTCTTTCCTTTTTATATTGCCAGATTGTCCGCACTGACTTTGACATGTAGTTGACCTAATGATTGAAAGTGGCCTCTTGATAGGAGTTCCCATTAGCTCTGGAGATGCGGAGTATATTGGAAAGCCCCATATGTGACCAAAGCTTCCCAGGTGGCGCTAGTGGTAAAGAACCCACCTGCCAACGCAGGAGAATCAAGAGACGCTGGTTTGATCCCTGGGTCAGGAAGATTCCCTGGAGGAGGAAGTGGCAACCCACTCCAGTATTCTTGCCTGGAGGATCCCCATAGACAAAGGAGCCTGACGGGCTACAGTCCATGGGGTCACAAAGAGTCAGACACGACTGAAATGACTGAACACGCCTACACCCATGTATGTGATCAACAGCCCTTTCCAGGCTGTTCCCGTATGCAGATTGGTTTTTGATTTGTGGCCTTGAGCCCTTCCAGGAAAAGATGTTCACAACTTGCTTTGCCCAGCTAAACCTTCTAATAACTTGAGTTGCACAGCAGAGAAAGCCCAGGCTGCTGTCAGTTAATTGCTCCTTGCTTTTTCTGGATTCTCAAAAGCTTTTGAAAGCGTCAAAGATAAAAACATCTGGCTCACGAGGACTGTTTCCCCAGAGGACATACAACTCGAGTAAGGGTTATCATGAGCAAAGTGGCTTCCATGTCTCTGACTCATGTGCTCTGAAGATTCCCCACGTGATGTACAGACCTGGGGAACCTGCCTGAGCACTTGGAGAAATACCAAGGGCTCCATTCATTCGATCATGAATATGCTCAGTAAATATTTATTCAGCATCTCAGACACTGTTGAGACGATTCATAGGCGTGTAAGTCATGGTTTTTGTGCTTGAAGTCATTCACAGAGGCAGCAAACGGTGTAAAAAGTCCATAGCTGTAACAGTGTGTACTGGGTTCAAATCCCAGCTAACCTAACAAACTGTGTGAGCCTGGACTGGTTTCTGCCCTTCTCTGAGCTTCAGTTGCCTCTTCTAAAAGGAAAAGGTGATAGTAGTATCTGTTTGCAATGGTTTTAGGTTTACATGAGATATGCCTATGAAACAATTGGTTCTGGACCTAGAACCTGGCATGAATTAACAAGTACTGAGTTTCTCACGGTTGGTAGTAAAAGGTCCCACAGGGCCTCGAATGAGCTCACATCAGGAAACACGACAGACTCATCTACGTATATTTTTAATTTTATTGAAGTATAGTTGACTTGCAATGTTGTGTTAATTTTTGCAGTATAGTAAAGCGATTTGGTTATACATCTGTATATAATATGTATTCTTTTTCGTATTCTTTTCCATTATGGCTTATCACAGGATATTGAATATAGTTCCCTGTGCTACACAGTAGGACCTTGTTGTTCATCTATCCTAAATATAATAGTTTGCATCTCCTAATCCCAAACTCTTTATGCATCCCTCCCACTGCCCCGTGGCAACCACAAATCTGTTCCCTGGGGCTGTGGGGCTGTTTCTAACGAGTACCGACTTTGTTGCTGTTGGTAATACAGTAATACAATGCCTCGAATGAACCCACATCACAAAACAAGACAAATTCCTATTTGAATCCCGACCGTGTGACTGCACACACATGCCTGTAGCAGTCAGAGCCTCTATTCTTGATCTGTAGACTAGGTCTAATCAATGCACCATCCCAGCTCATTGTGCAGATTAAATAAGACAGTGTCTGCCTATGGACACTCAGCACACAGACCTGTATTGTACAGTAGCTATTTCTGTAGCTACTGTAGCTATGATCAGAAAAGCAACTTATCGCAATGCAGTTTTATAATTGCTGTACCCAGGTCTCTCCCATGATTCTTGAGGACTGGGCATGGATTTCTGAGGAACCATTCTGTAACCCATTTGTGTAGCTAGGAGCTGACAGAGAAAGTCCTCACTTGACTCGGGGGCTGGATCTCTGGCTGCAGAGGCAGGACCCTGGGTGGTGGGCTGATGGTCCTGGAACTTCCAGGAATGATGGAGCTGTTACGAGAGTTTGTCAGACCACGGTCCACGATTCTGCTCACCATCAACTAGCTAAGTGAAATCAATCAGTGCAGTCACGTCTTTGAGCCTCAGTGTCTTCATCCGTGAAGTCGTGTTAATGACGACTGTTGGCATGCCCTGAGCGCCAGCTACGTGCTGGACCTTGTTTTCAGCGTTTATATCCATTAACTCACTTAATCTTCATAGCAGCCCTATGAAGCAGCTGCTAGTATCACATTCCCATTTTACAGATGGGGAAGGCGTGGCACAGGAAAGTCAGATCTTTCACTGGTAAGTGGCCTGGCCAGGATTTAAACCCAGGCAGTCTGAGTCCTCAGCCAGCGTTCTTTTAACTCTGTGTGTGCGCGTGTGCTCAGTTGCTAAGTTGCGTCCAGCTCTTTGTGACCCATTGACTGTAGCCCGCCAGGCTTCTCCGTCCATGGGATTTCCCAGGCAAGAATACTGGAGTGGGGTGCCATTCCCTTTTTCAGGGCATCTTCCCCTCCCAGGGATTGAAACTGTATCTCTTGCGTCTCCTGCATTGGCAGGCACATTCTTTACCACTGTGCTACCTGGGAAGCCCTTTTAACTCTGCAGCTTTATTTTTTTAAAGAAATAATATTTAATATAACGTCCATATTCCAGCTACTTCTCACACTACCAGGCTTCCCTGTTAGCTCAGCTGGTAAAGAATCCTCCTGCAATGCAGGAGACCCTGGTTTGATTCCTGGGTCTGGAAGATACACTGGAGAAGGGATAGGCTGCCCACTCCAGTATTCTTGGGCTTCCCTGGTGGCTCAAACGGTAAAGAATCTGCCTGCAATGCAGGAGACCTGGGTTAGGAAGATCCACTGGAGAAGGGAAAGGCTCCCCACTCCAGTATTCTGGCCTGGAGAATCCCATAGGCAGAGAAGCCTGGCAGGCTACCGTCCATGGGGTCACAAAGAGTCGAACACAACTGAGCAACTAACAGAGTACTATCGCCAGGCACTGTTCTAGGCACCGGGAATACATCAGCTGGAAGAATTTCTGCATCCTGCAGACACAGAGGAAGAACTCCCTAGACCCCCGCATCACACGGTTCCTTCCTGCTACTAGCAGTTTGGGAGGCAAAGGCGCCTGTGTCTCAGAGCATTTGTTCTCCCATCTCAGCCTCCCTTTGGGAAAAGCCATTTTTCTCGCCTCTCAGAAATGGAGGTACACTTTCTTGGGGAAGAGAGATGATCCTCCATCCAGCTCTTCTGCTGGGAAAGGTAGCCGCTGATGGGGACTAACATCAAAACCTGTAAAGAAAAAGGGAACAAATCCAAACCACTCGACAGGGGCTCCCGTGGCCCTGAGAACTGCAAGCTGGTGTGATGGCCCTCTGCGTGTTCAGGGAGTTCTGATTCTGTACGAGAGCACAGCACCCATTAAGTTCCAAATGCAGCCCTGAGACAACAGTGTTTGGGTACAGGGTGTGGGGAGAGAAGAGTGCAGGTGCTGAGTTGGGAATTTTTTTTTTTTTTAGCTGCACCATGCTGTATGGCACATGGAATCTTAGTCCCCCGATCAGGGAGCAAACCTCATCTTTGCCAGTGAAAGCACTGGACCCAACCAGGTCCCAACCAGGACCCATGGTCCCTGGTCCCAATCATTGCACTGCCCACGAATTCCTGCAACATGATTCTTGTTTTGTTTCTGACTGCACCTCGCAGCATGTGGGATCTTAGTTCCCAGGCCAGGGATCGAACCTGTATATCCTGCATTGGAAGTGTGGAATCTTAACCACTGGACCACCCAGGGAAGTCCCCTTCCTTCAACACGATTCCTGATTCGGCAAGATGGAGTCATAATCTCAGGTTTCCTGCTGAGCAGAAGCCTCAGTTTCTTCTTCTGTAAAATGGGCGAATAAAGGGCCCTATCTCCTAGGTAGGATTGCTATGAGGATTAAACGGGATCTTTCCTGTAAATCCCCTGGCCCAGCCAGACTTAATAAGGTTCTGTGTTGGCTTCCCTGGTGACTCAGACAGTATCTTTACCTGCAATACGGGAGATCTGGGTTTGATCCCTAGGTTGGGAAGATCCCCTGGTGGAGGGCCTGGCAACCCTTTCCAGTATTCTTGCTTGGAGAATCCCCATGGACAGAGGATCCTGGTGGGCTACAGTCCACGGGGTTGCCAAGAGTCAGACAACGCCTGAGTGACTAAGCCAGCACAGTACATGTTTGACTCAGGGTTTCTCCATCTCACCACTCCTGACTCCTGGGACCTAAGCCTTTTTTGTTGTGGGCTGGGATGGGGTCTGTCCTGCGCACTGCAGGATATCAAGCAGCATCTCTGATCTATACACATTAGATGCCAGTAGCGCCCTCCTAGCTGTGACGACCAAAAATGTCTCCAGACAATGCCAGATGTCCCCGGGGAGGAAATGAGGAGCAAAACTGCCCCGAGCCTGGTTGAAAACCTCTGGTCTAAGCCTTTCTTGTTGCTATTATGAACATCAGTTCCCTTCTCATGTGAGGCTGAGGCACTTGATTTGCAAGGGGATGCCAGGTTGAGCTTTGGAAGCTGTAGCTCTTGCTGCTGCAGACTGCCTGGGCAGTTCGCAAGGTTTGTAATAAACCTCAATCTCAGTAATGAGATTGACGCGGATGAGTGATTTTTTTTTTTTTTTTGCCAAAATTCATGTTTAAATTTTGGAAACTCTTTACAGGAGCATTGTGTGGAGAAATTGTTCCAGCTGGGGTTCTGCTGAGGTTGTCAGAGGGTGACACTGGGCTTGGAGTCTGGAGAGAACACCTTGAATTTATAGAATTTCTCCTTTCCCTTTAAAAAGATAATGTTTTTCAAAAATTCATATCATTGAATGGACTTTGCAAAAGAAGTAGAAAACTCAAAACAGGAAGTGTACAATGGAAACTCACCCATAACTGGGATCCTGTCACTCAGAGATAATTTCTACTGTAGTATGTGTAAAGAAAATTACCAGCCAGTATCACTGATGAGCATAGATGCAAAAATACTATTACAAAATGTGTGTTTACAGGACATACTGTTTTCTGACCTGCCTTTTTCATCTAACAGCGGCTGGAACATTTTTATGTATCATTAAACAACAAATATTCTTCCATAAAATTTTTTTATTTTTCCTGCTTAAAAACCTCCTGTGGCTCCTGGCAGCCTGGAAATAGTCAGGATTCACAGGGGGAAAATGATGAAGCCACACTCCTTGACTCATGTTGTCTAGGTGTTACCTGGTCACATGGAGGCAGAGACCATGGACCCCATGAAAGGAGAGGGCAGTGGTTGGGTTCTGGGAAGTCATTTTTGCCTCCAGGGTGAGGCGCAGACATTTCTGGCTGCTGTGTATCATCTCCAGTGCCTAGCCCTGTCTGTCTTTCTGATCGTGTCCCTCATTTATAGCCTTCTGTCCAGTTCCTACCCTGGAGTGTATTGATATTAATCCATCTCATCTCACTGTTACCCTTGAGGGCTGTTTCCCTAGCAGACAGTGGTGTGATAAGCATTCTTCCGCATAAACAGTTAATCCTCATTATTTGTGGACTCTATATTTTCAAATTCAGCTACTCGTTAAAATCTGTGACCCCCCACAAAACCATACTCGCTGTCCTTTATTAGTCATTCGTGGGCATGTGCGCATACAGAGTGGAGAAAAATTTGAGTTACTCAATGCACAGGTTGCCAGCTGAGGTTGAAGGAGGTAAAGCTCTGTCCTCTTGTTTCAGTTCGTACTGTAAACAAGTATCCTTTCCCTATAAATCGAGTACCACATTTTTAGCATTTGTGTGTTTTGGCATGATTTTGCTCCTTATAATGGCACCCAAGTATAGTGATAAAGTGCTGTTTAGAGTAACGAAGGACAAGAAGGCTGTACGGTGCCTTATGGAGAAAATACATGTGTTAGTTTCATTCAGATTCAGGCATGAGCTGTGCTGTTATTGGCCATCAGTTCGGTGTTGGTGAATCAACTCCGTGCGTGCGTGTGTGCTCAGTTGCTCAGTCGTGTCCAGCTCTTGGAGACTCCATGGACTGTAGCCCGCCAGGGACCTTTGTCCATGGAATTTCCCAGGCAAGAAGTGGGTTGTCATTTCCTTCTCCAGGGATTCTTTCCAACCCAGGGATCAAACCCGCATCTCCTGCATTGACAGGCAGGTTCTTTCCCACTGCACCACCTGGGAAGTCGAATCACCCACACACACACACACACACACACACACACACACGCAGACACACTCACATATATATATTTCAACAATGTACATGTTAAGTAAGATATCTTCAAACAGAAGCACACATAAAACCATGTTGTATATTGATTGGTTGGTGAACATGTGACCAGAAGCCTGTAGGAACCTAATATTATATTTCTCCCAGAAGCAATGATTCAATATTCACTCATTTAGTGTGTGTGCTGACTTTATAGAATATATCTCTTGAGTAATGAGAGTTGATTGTGTTTTTGCATGTCACCATGATTATTGCCTTAGGGTAAATTTCTGAGAATGGAATTACTGAGCCCACATGGAATGCCGCTACCAAGGTCTTTCCAGTTTATATCAGTTAGTTCTTACTGCGTAACAAACCT
The DNA here is from genome assembly GCA_006410655.1 of Kobus ellipsiprymnus. NCBI lineage: Eukaryota > Metazoa > Chordata > Mammalia > Artiodactyla > Bovidae > Kobus > Kobus ellipsiprymnus. Next base: position 595,508 of record SJYR01000678.1, on the reverse strand, counting down.
GTTTCCACCTCTGTAAAACACTGATTTTTAAAAAGCCATATTACTTCCTGTCAACTTATGAGGAATCAAAGAGTTAGTGTCTGGCAAGTTGGTTAACTCTGAACCTGGTGAGCAGTATGTGCTTTCTAAGTACAAGCTCCATCATAGCATTTACTTGTATTGAAGATCTGTAGCAGGTACGCTCACAAACGTAATCATAGGTTAATGTTATTTCTCCCCATTGAAGAGATAAGGAAGCTGAAGCCCAGGGAGGTAACACGACTTGTCCAAGATGTCAGAGCCAGGAAATGGCATGACCAGTCATTACATCAGAGTTTCTACCGACAGCTCAGTCCAATAGGGCTGTTGTGCATGGACTCATTATGATGGTCTAAGACGGAACCCACAGTATCTCTGAGGTCTGCCTGTACCATATGACTCAGCAGTTAAACTCCTGGACATTTTTCCAGGAGAAGTGAGGACCTGTGTTCACACAAAAACCTGTACATGAATGTGTATAGTGTTCATAGCAGCTTTATTCATAACAAATGATCCCAAACAGGAAATAGCCCAGATCTTCTTCAATGGATAATGGGTTAAACAAATTCTGCTCTCTATGGAATATTACTTAGTCATAATAAGGGACAAAAGAAAAATGAAACACTAACAACAAAAAGTAATAAGGAACAAACATGTAACAGTCTCGGTGTATCTCCAGAGAGTTATACTGAGTGAAAAAAAGCCAGCCCCCTAGGGTTGCACAATATATGAATTCATTTGTCCTTCTTTTAAAAAAATATTTATGTACTTTTTGGCTGCACTGGGTCTTTCATTGCTGTGAGTGGGTTTTCTCTAGTTGCAGCAAGGGGGGCTACTCTTCACTGTGGTGCACAGGTTTTTCATTGCAATGTCTCTTGTTGCAGAGCATGGGCTCTAGGGCCCAGAGGCTCAGTAGCTATGGGACATGGGCTTAGTTGCCTCTCAGCATATGGGATCTTCCTGGACCAAGGATCAAAGCTGGGTCCCCCGCATTGACAGGTGGATTCTTAATCAGGGGAATACCAAGGAAGTCCCATTTGTCATTCTTAAAATCACAAAGGTTATAGAAACTGAGAACAGAGGAGCCGTTGCCCGAGGTTAGGAGGGAATGAGGGCAGGAGGGAAGTGGGGGTGGCTGTAAAGGGGCAATGTCAGGGGTCTTCCTGGTGGTGGAAATATTCTGTATCTTGTATCAAGATATAAATATCCAGAGTGTGAGATTATACTCCAGTTTTGCAAGATGTTACCACTGGGGGAGGGCTTCCCAGGTGGTGCTAGTGGTTAAAGAACCTACCTGCCAATGCAGGAGATGTAAGAGACACTGGTTCGATCCCTAGGTCAGAAAGATCCTCTGGAGGAGGAAATAGTAACCCACTCCAGTAGTTTTGCCTGGAGAATCCCATGGACTCAGGACCCTGTCAGGCTAGAGTCCATGGGTTGCAAAGAATTGGACACAACTGAAGCGACTTAGCAAGGCACACACCATTGGAGTAAAAAGCACATGATCTCTTTGTATTATTTCTTATATTTACATGTGTACCTACAATTATCTCAAAATCAAACATTTAAATTAAGAAAGACATTCCAGACTATTATATATAGAATGGATAAGCAATAAGATCTACTGTATAGCACAAGGAACTATATTCAATGTCCTGTGATAAGCCCTAATGGAAAAGAATATGAAAAAGAATGTATATGCATGTATAACTGAATCACTATGCAGTAGAAATTAACACATTACAAAACAACTATACTGCAGTAAAATAAATTTTTGAAAAAGACATCCTATCCATTGCCAATCAATGATTTCTAGTTCTATTTTGCAGAAAGAAGCACTCCAAGCAGTGAGAATCAAAATTGATCAATGGGGGGTGAATTTTAATATTCCCCAAGTTTTGTCCCCTTCTGTCACTCAAGCAGGGGTCTTGCCTACTGAGATTATTCCAGTAATCTGAGATTACTTCCAGTCTTTCATTTAATTAATAGTTTTATCATTTGTTAATGCTTGCATAGGGCTAATCCAGCTCACCTTCCATGTTGCCCTGGCAACCTAAGACTAAGGTCCCCATTTGCTACTAAAAGCAACTAGAAAAAAAGATTTTCTTAGGAGCTTCCAAATGCAGGTCTCACAGTTCTTTCTTCTTCATACGTGAGCTGGCATGTGTATCATGTAGGATATGGGACCATTCTTCTTTTTCCTGATCACTGAATTCATCTTCATCTAGCATCCGTCTTTTCAGGCTACTTCAGAAATCGCCAGCTTTTGAGAGCAGAAGACACAAATCGTGCATCTTACCTGCACCTAAATCTCTCCATCTGGGGCCAACCTGGACAGACCCAAGGTTTCCTTTCGGACCCTTGAAGAGGTTGCTATGGATTCAAGAACAATGGGATGATTTTTCTTTTTTTCCTCGAAGAGTTACGCAGTTTTCCAGCTGCTTCTGGAAGTAGCAGCTCTCCACTGAGCACATTTGGGTCAGGTGTGGGGTGAGGTGGGGATGGGGCATTGCTTCTGGCTTTGGATGCTTTCTGTGCAAGAATCATCTTCTTCACCCTAAGGGTAAAACTGGAAGACAAATGCCTTGGGATCCTCCTCTGTATATTTCATGGTTGTGGTATGGTGGTGTCATCTGTGGGGAACTGATGTCCTGGGAAATTTTGCTTTAATTTTATCATTTATAGAACTGGGAGATGGGAATCAACACGTTTTAAATACCTTCTGCATGCCAGGCACTATGCTGGATGCTTTGCCATGCCTTAGTTCATTGAATCTAAACTCCTGAGTCTTCAAAACCATTCCCTGAAGTAAGCACTTGGATGAATCTCCCTATATAAAGGAGGAGAGCTGGGTGCAGAGAGGGGAAGTGACTTGCCCAAGGTCACACAACTGGTAAGAAGTGGAGCCTGGATTTAGAGCCAAGTCTGTCAGAATCTAAAGTCTGTGTTTTTTCTATTCTGTCATGCTGCCAGAGAGGCATTTTAATGTTTAGCGTAATGACTAACTGAGGGCTTATGCCAAGTCAGGCTCCTTGATAAGTGTATTACTAACTAGGACCTCATGGAATCCTTCCTAAGGTGCGTCTATTATCTATCTCTATTTCACTGAGGCTTAGGTGGGCCAGTGGTTAAGGCTGTGGGTCCAATGTAAGGGGCGCTGGTTTGATCCCTGGGGAACTAAGATTCTATATGCTGTATGGTGCGCCCCCCCCCCCCCCCAAACCCTGAGGCTTAGAGAGGAAACATAATTTGCTTTGATAGCTGTTTTGGTTCAGGTGTACCCTGCTTTACATAACACACACTTCTGTGGCTGATGCTGAAAATGAAAAATTCCTCATTGTTAACTGCAAAGGTGTTTTGCTTTGGGAAGTAAATAGCCTACCCCATCAGAAGATCTGCTTTGTCAGTTCAGTTTACCAGGCCTGAAGATTAGCTTTCCCAAATCTTGACATTTCAGAGCTTGGTATTTAAGAAAGGGACTCTGGCTATCAAGAGGACAGCTTCACGCTACAGATCAGGAAATTCAGGTCCAGAAAGAAGGCAACTGCCCCAGGACACACAGTCTGACGGCAGCAGAGATGGACTCAAGCCCCGCGCTCTGACTTTTTTAGGCCTGGGTCGCCCAGTTATTAAGTGAGGGACTTCGGCCAGGAAAAGAGAGGGAGGGACCCTGTAATCCTTCATTTCCCCACCTGCAAAATTGGGTCAAGATAGGTCCTCCTGTGTAGTGGTGGGGGATACGCGGGTGTGGGAGTCCAGGGGCCGCCACCTAGTGCTAGCATAATGACAAGGTGTAGTGGAATGAAGATCTCAGCCTCAGGAGTTCCCAGAAGCGGTGGGAGGGTGTGCTGGCTGCAGAGGCGGAGCTTCGGGAGCCAGAGGCGGGGATTCGAGGGTTCTGGGCGGAGCTTGGGGTTTAAAACAGTTAGATGGGCCCTGGGCGGGAATTCAGTCGTGTCCGACTCTTTGCGACCCCATGGGCCGCATCACGCCAGGCCTCCCTGTCCATCACCAACTCCCGGGCGGGAATTGCGATGCCACAAATGAGGGTTGTTCGCTCGTGGGCGGGGCTTCTAGAAGTTGGGACTGGGTTTGTGACGCAGAAGGGACAGTTCTGAAGAGATGGGAGGGGAGCTGGGCTTAAGGACCCAAGAAGCCGGCGAAGGGTTCGGATGGGCAGTGGGCGGAGCTTAGAGGAGCTGATGTTCCGGTTTTAAGGGACTTTGGGGGAATTTTTGAGGAGCCAGGGAATGTGGCTCGGCCAAACCAAGCAGGTCAGTGGGCGGGCTCTAAGGTCGCCGCTCCCTGTTCTGAGGGGGCAGTGGGCGTGGCTCTCCGGTCACTCCGAGGGCTAGTGGGCGGTGCTTGCGCTTGGGCACCGCCTTCTTCCAAGGCCTACCTGCATCCCTCGGCGCGACCAGAGGAGGCGCTAAGGAGAGTGAGGCGTGGAACGCGGGGTGGGAAGCGGGCTTCCCCTCCCGGAAGTGGGCGTGGCGTGCCGCAGCGCGGCGGCCCTGGTTGGGCGCGGCAGGCGCGGGGCGGGGCCTGCGTGCGGCGGCGGGGGCGGGGGCGGCTGTCCGCGCCCCTCCCCCGCGCAGCGCTCAGTGCCAGGCGGGAGGCGGTAGCGGTTGGAGGCTTTGCCGGGCTTTGCAGTGGGGACTTCGGCAGCGGCGCCTCAGGCACCTCGGCCCTGGTGAGCTGCGCGCGCCCGGCAGGGCCGCTTGGGAGCAAGCGGGGCGGGTGGACGGATTTGTCCTCTCAGCATGTGCGGGCGCCGGCTGACAGGAGCCGGCGGGGCGTAGGGCAGGGCCCGGTGGAGCGGACAGGGCTGGGTGGGCGCGCGCGGCGCGGGTCCCTGGGTCAGGGGCCCGCCCTGGCCGGTGTGCAAGGGGCAGGGGTCGGGGCTGCTTCAGGAGACTTGGGGTCCGGCGGGGCGGGGAGTTGAGGACCGAACCGCTCGACCTGAGGAGAGTAAACCCAGGTCGCCTGTGGGGAAGAGGCTGCTCAGGGGAGACTTTTAGGGGTCCGGAACCCTCCTGGACGGGTGAGGAGCCGCGTGAGAATGGGGCTACCCGGGGAAGGATTGTAGGGTTCAGGGCTCCGCCGGGTTGGGTGGGGTCTTGGGTGGGGTGGGGCTGCGAGAGGCCAGGGCGCTGAGCCCGGGGGCGCCAGGCCTGGGGGCGGAGCTTGAGCCGCCCTGGGGAGCGAGTGGGGGGGGCGTGCCAGGGTCCGGGCTCGCGTGGGGTCTGGGGGAGCTGGGTTCTGCTTGGGAGAGGTGAGGGCGGCGGTCTGGCCTCGGGGTGCCTGCTTTGGGGCGAGAGGCCGGCTCTGGACCCTGAAGAGCTGGGTTGGGGGTCGGGAAGGGCGGGGCAGGGCTGGGGCTGGAGTGATGTGGGTGGGGGCTGTTTGAGAGGAGGCTGAGCCGGGCGGTGGGAGCCAAGATCTGGGACTGGCGGGGGAGGGGCGAGGGGGCAGGTTGGGAGAGGAAGAATGGGGCAGGAAGGCGGCAGGGTCGGGGGCCTGGAGCGTCCGCGTGCGCTGGGTGATTCAGAGCTAGGCTCGGGTGAGAGCGGAGCAGCTGGCGAAGGACGCAGTTAAGACGGAGCGCGGTGCAGGTGGGGCTCCGCTGCGCCTAAATGACTGAGGATGAGCTCAGATGTAGAGGCTGGAAATACGGGAACCGAGCCCTCCCGCCTGTCCACACAGGCGCGCACACGCTGCCCTCCGTCTCTCGAATGATATGAATGTGTTGGGGGCAAGTGGCCGGCTGCGGGAAGAGCCGAGAAGAAAGGGGCTTCCTCTTGCAGGAGAGGCGCTGGCCCTCCCGTCCTTTTTTGGGAGTGTTCAAAGGGTTTTGATGGCTGGAAAAGGAAACGTAGGCTTTACTGCATCGCGGTTTAGAATCACATCCTATATTTGGCTTTAATGTAGGCTGTCCTTGTTTTGTGGTGTCTGAAGTCCTTGCTCTACATGTTGCAAACGTGGGATTCAGGGTAAGAAGCAAATTGCAAGTCGCTCATCTTCCCCAGGGGAGCAAGATACAGAGGCCTTTCTTTCCTATAAGACATTTAAACAGAATTGAATATAGTGTGCGTTTGTAAACTGGTTCTGGGGAACGAATGTATTTACTTTTGGAAATGGTTACAACAAAATAGCAGGCCCTCTCACTTCAGCCTTCCTGCCCAGGGTTCCATCCTCAAACAGCACTTGTAGGGCTGGTAGTCACTCTATAATAATACATTTCATTGTCCTTATCTGGCAGAACTCTCTCCTGACACCAGCCTGCTAGAATAGACAGAAACATGATTAAGTATAAGCAGTTGCTTTGTACCGTCTGCTGTTCAATTGTGAAGGCAAATAGATATCTGTTTATAGGACTGCACTTTCTGCACTGCCTGTAAAACTGAAGACATGGGAAGACTCTATTTTGGACTGGATTCTATGTATTTCAGAAAATTAAAGGAAACATTTTTTTTTCTTTTGCCTTGAAGGTACATTTCAGACTCATAGCACCACGTTTAGATATGAAGCCTAATAGTAACTCTTGGGTCTGGGAGTCTGCATAAATAAATAGGGGGAGAAAGTGAAATAAAACTGGGAATTGTGTTGTATATTAGGCCTCCAGGTGCCATGTTCTGTGGTAGATGTTTGTCGTGTGTGCTGGGGATTGAACAAAGATTGGAATAAAGGTTGGGTACACACCTTTTTGACAAATCAGGAATGTGCCCTGTCTGTGTTTGTTTTCAATTACTTGTGGAAGGTACATTAAAGCCTGATGGATTCTGATGGACACATACTAATGAGAGATCACTGCACAAAGTATTGCATTTTTCATGATCATTTGTTTCTGTGCATGCAGATTGTGCTAATCAAAAGTTATGTCTATTACTCTATATGTGGTTTGGGATCAGATTCAGGGTTGACAGGACTTTTGATGTGTATGCTGCTTCATTATTTTTTTTTAAAAATTAAGGTGTAATTGACATGTGACATTGTTTCATGTGTACAGCATAATGATTTGATATTTGTATACAGTGAGATGATCACCACAATAAACCTAGTTACCATTTGTCACCATACAAAGTTACATTTCTTTTTTCTTTGTGATGAGAACTGTTAAGATTTAGTCTCTTGACGGCTTTCAAACATGCGCTAGATTATTGACTGTAGTCACTGTGTTGACTGTAAAATCCCATAACTTAACACATGTTTTTACTAGAAGTTTGTACTTCTTGACTCCGTTCACCCCTGACATATAGCCCTTTTTAAATACTTGGATTTTTTGATTTAAGTTTTATGCTTACCACAGCTGTCGCTGTTGAGATTCACTCCACCCATGAAGAGAGTCACTCAGATACCTACGAAATGGAATGTACAAAAGGAGAAGCGATCAGTTCTTAGTTATGTCACTGGGGGTGTGGAAATTAATTTCTGTAAGATGGCAGATTATTTCTTAATACTTTGTTTTGTTGCAAACATCGTTTTAGAAATATTGTATTAACCAAGTTGTTTTACCTTTGATTTCTTTTTCGGAGGTGGAACAATAATAAATTTTGGGTGCTATTTTCAGATGCAGGGTACAAATCCAGGTTTGTTTTCCTTTGGATTCATCCTGTTCCTGAGTTATAAGAACTCTGTTCTGACACGTGTATGTCTTTTTAAACATAAGATGCCTTTTCTCTATTAAAACATGGAAATACTCATGAATATTTTAGTATGACCTAGTACCCAGAATGTTAAGTAATAGAATCTCTCTGGGTTTTCATTGCCCTAGTTCAGATCCTTTAAAACTAGTGAACAAGATTCTACACTCCTTTTGAGAGCTTATTTTGTATTTCAGTGGCACATAATGCAAGCCTTTTTGTTTTATAACTACTTTATGGAGCTATAATTCACATATCATACAATTCACCCATTTAAAGTGTAGAATCCAATGATTTTTGGTATATCCACAGAGTTGGACAGTCATTATAACAATTTTAGAATATTTTCATCGACCCAAAAGAAACCCTGTACCCATTAGCAATGTTACCCCCATCCCTCAGTTCTTCTCCCTCCCCTGCTCTAGACAACTAAATATCTACTTTTTGTCTCTATGGATTTCCCTTGTTTTGGACATTTTCTATAAGTAGAATCATAGAATCTGTGGTCTTCGGTGTCTTTTATTAAGCATAGTGTATGGAAGGTTTTTTTCTGCTGCAGCATGTGTAAGTACTTCATTCTTTTTCTAATAGTTGAAAAATACTCTGTTCCATTGTTTATCCACTCATCAGTTAATGGACATTTGGGTGTTTCTCCTTTTTGACTTATGAATAACGCTTTTGTGAACATTTGTGTCCCAGGTTTCCGTATGGACATATGTATTCCTTTCTCTTGGGAATTACTGGGTCATATTGGTTACTCTGTGTCTAACTGTTAGAGGAACTGCCATATTTTTCCAAAGCAGTTGCACTATTTTACAGTCCCACCCGCAGCGTATAAAGGTTTCGGTTTTTCTGCATCTGTGCCAACACTTGTTATCCTCTGACTGACTGATACTAGGCGTCCTAGTGGGTGTGAAGTGGTATCTCATTGTGGTTTTGATTTGCATTTCCCTCTTGTCCTTTGGGATCCGTGAAACCTTCCTTAGTCCTCGCAGGCAGACATTGTCCCTGTCCTCATACCTCGGACATTCATCACTCCCATCTGCTACAAGGAACTGTATCTGAACTTGAGCTCACAGTCTGAAAGGGGCCTTCCTATAGAAGGCAGAATGAGAGAGAGAAATAGACATGGAAGGCAGATCAAGAGTCGCTTGCTCACAGCAAGGTCTCTAGTGCTGAATGATTATTTTTATTGAGGTTAACTGGAAAGATCCTGAGGTCAGTGGGTTTGTTTCTCTGGTTATTATTTACACCTTTGTTGCCTATGTCAAAATAACATAAAGTACAGAGGTAATTCCCCTCTGCCTTTCTGGCGTCCGAGTCCAGCTGTTACCAAAAAATTGCTCGGATGTAAACTGAGTGTTTGAAACATTTTCCTGAGGGCAGAATATTCTCATCCAGGCTCTTTCCCCCTGATAAACAGTGATGACTGGCTCACAGCCTTCTCAGCAGGGCAGATGGCCAGGGAGCACATTTGGTTGGTATGATTTAGCCACACCAAGCGCAAGCAGGCCTACCCTGATGGCGTTGAGTCAGTCAGTCAGTGCTGGAACTGCTCGTGTGCACCCCTGATGGTGGGTGTAAATTGAGTTTTAAAGGCGCATACTGCCTGCCTTTTCACTTGCTCTTGCTTCTCTCAGAGCATCCGATTAACACTTTAATTAAAAATACTCCAATTAGTATCTTCCTAAGAATTAGAAAAAAAAACCAGTTGGCCATTTGTGGTTATGTTTTCTTTTTTGTGTGGTCACTGAACTGATTGGAGTAGAGTGAGGTAAATTTCTAGGACTTCCTTGGTGGTCCAGTGGTTAAGAATCTGCCTTGCAGTGCAGAGGTCATGGGTTTGATCCCTGGTTGGGAAGCAATTAATAAGATCCCACACACTGAGGGGCAACTAAGCCGAGGTGCCTCGACTACTGAGCCTGTGCTCCACATCTAGAGAGTCTCGAGTAGATCCCTCATGACGCAGCAGAGATCCTGTGTGCTGCAACCAAGACCTGACTCAGCCAGATAAACAAATAAATGCTTTAAAAAAATAATAATAAATTTCAGATTTGTTCTTTGTCTCATCAGGCTCAATGAGCTATCTGTTCTTACATTGTTTCTTGCTCTGAGAGTTTTGTCTTTAGAGAAATTGAAGCAAGGAAGAATGCAGACCTTCAGAGCCAGACTGAGGGGGTTTCACTCTCTGCTCCTGTTTTTAATAGCTGCGATTTTATCAATTACCTGACCTCCCTGAGCCTTAGTTTCCTCTTCTGTGATACGGAGATGCTAACAGTACCTTGCTAGGTTTTGAGTAGACTCCGAATAAATTTGTGTTCCCTCTGTCTTCACTCTTAAATGTCTATTAATGAATGGATTTGGGGAGAATCAACGAGGGGAAATTTAATAACATTTTATTTTTGATGTTAAGCTATTAGTGTATGGATTCTCACTCCTACCTCTGCATTTTTGACTTCATATCAAACTTGAATCACTGGAGAGGAAAAAAGTGTTTAATTCTAGGATAGGAAGGTAGTGTTAAAAATGAGACAGTTTTTGGCCATCGATCTGAATTGGAACTGTCTATTCAGACGAGCTTCTCTTATGCAGGCCTTAGGCTTGTATTCAGTCTGTGTATTTTAAGGAAAAAGGTTTACTGGCAAAAAGATTGGTCTTTTTAGGATTTGGAAGGAGATTGTGCTGCAGTGTGTGAGATGCTCACGGATGGAGTACAATGTGAGTGGCAGTGTTGTGATCAGGTGTAACGTTCTGTGTGGGAATAGAGCCTCCGTTGTCTCATGGGATGTTAAATTAGGCCTGTCATTTGAATCTTACGTTAATGACAAAAATCATTCCTTCGGTTTGCCATAGTCAAGAGAAATCAAATTAATGCGGAGGTTGGGGGTGAAGGTGTACTCTAAGTGGAAGTAGAAACGCTTGTGTTTTGCATGACTAAAGGTGGGAATTTCACAATACATATTTTTCCCCCTTTGGTCATGCAATTATCTACATTTTAAAAAATTATGAATAATAGATCGTAATTTTAGCTCTGGTAGGTCACTGTCTTTTGACAAACATATCATTTTAGTGGGTTTGGGAGATTATTTCTCAGCCCAGAGGTCCTCAACTTGATGCCCGTGAGGTTCAGCTTGGTCAGTCCAGCTGCCTGGGCTCCAGCTCCCTGGTGACTCTGAATCAGAGCTTGAGTGGAAAGTACCTCGCTGGCTTGTTCCTCATCTGACGACCAGGGGACTGTGGTCATAGGCGCTTGAGAGACTTGCCAAGATCAGGAACTTGACTGTCCCTCCCTTCTGCCTCCACCTCCTTTCATGGATGGCGTAAGTTCATTTTTGTAATTGGTGGTGTTGATTTATACTATAGTGTGGACCCTGATGGGCTTTCCTTAATTTTTAGTCCTTGGCACAATGCAGCAATTCCCTCTTAAGCTTCCACCATGGTCTTTTGCCAGACTTACACACTGAGCCTAATCACTGTCATTCACTTCAGTTCATCATCCAGACTGGTAGTTAGCACTAATTTCTTTTTTCCACTTCTCATCTTCAGATTGTACGTGTATTAAACTAGGAAACTTGGTCCAGATTTTCAGGGTTTCTTTTTAGATGTAGTTTGGGGAAACTTGAAAATACATGGACTCTCTTGGATAGCCTTTGGTAGACATCCTAGTTTTCATGTAAAGCTCCTTGACACTATTTTATTGACCCCTTTTTGTATCCTCAGTCTTGTAATCTGACCATTATAGTATGTAGTTATGGTAAGGATTTATCTTGGGTGTTTCAGAGACCAATTAATATTGCAAAGGTCAGCCCCATTGGGCCATCCATACATGAAAAGGCTCATTTTGACAGGAACAAGACCTGACGGGTATTGGAACTACAGACGGGTGTAGTGAAAACCCCATAGGGCTGGCAGAAGTTGATCAGTGCTTCCCAGTGTGGTCATTATGTCTCTGGGGAACCAAGGTAGCCTGGGAACCTGGGCAGGTGGCCGTTTGGTGGAAGAGTCTTTTTTGCCCCATTGTGAACTCAGTGTGTCCCCATGTTCTGACAATTGCTGAGGTCTTCATCCTGTATGAACAAAGCCATAGATTTTTCAGTTTTGTAAGTGGCCATAAACACACGTGGGAAAGGAAGTGTTGGGAGAGTGAAGCCTTTGGGGGTGTATTTTCCACTCTTGACATTATCAGGTTCTTGACAAAATTCACAGGCTCCCCCTCTGTAGGATGAATGTTTACTCACCATTATTTGCTTACTTCACATGAAAGATACTTAAATTCCTTTTCATAATGGTCAAGCATTCTTTTCTAGTTAAAGACTCTAATTCCTTTCATTCTTAGGAACTTAAAGAATTGAGGCCGATTTATTAATATAAGAACTCAAGCGCTGCCTGAGCGGTGACTGAGAAACCCATGTAAACTTGAGCTATCATCTCCGTTAGGCAGAAGGATTTATTAGGAGACTAGTCACTTTACAAGCTAGGTGGTGAATTAATTTTGCGGTTAGTAGTGTCTTTAGTTTAACGTTTTCATCCTAGTTTTTCTTGGCAAGCAGGCGAGAGGCCAGAGCCCGCAAGTGTTGGCTGTGGCTCTTTGGGGCGATACTTAAGATGCGCCTTGTCCCCTTAGGCTCCCTGTCTTTTGTGTGAACCACTGTTGCTTTACAGTGTTAGAGGAAAAGGGAAACTGGAAGTTTGTTTCTTTATTTTAACCCTGAGATGTCCTTGTTCTTATGTGGTATAGAGCTATCTTGCATGCCCTGGGCTGAATTACAGTGTCAAGTGGAACAAGTGATATGTCTTACCTGCAAAGGATAGTTGTGAGTCACGTGGTTCCCTGACCCTGAACGGTTCAGCTGCAGCTTCTGTTCTGGAGGCAGTGTGTCCATTCAGTCCCCAACCCAGGACTGGGTTGCATTCCCAGTCTAACTCAGTTACTTGGAACCGAGAAGGCATTTTTTGGGTATAGATTCAGTGTTATAGCAGTGGGTAAGTTCCCAGCCTAGACTGGAGAAATCTGTTTAAGTCACAACACAACTTTTTAAAGTGTTAGTGATGATAGCTGAATTCCGGGTCTTGGGAGCTGGGAATCAAGTAAGGAAGGAAACCCAGCTCTCCCCGGTGCCCAGCCCATGCCTGTCTGTGCAGGGACATCCTGCAGCCTCAGGCCACAGCAGCCCTCCAAGTTCGGCTTGCTTCTCTCTTGACTTGAAGCTTCCACTCCCCTGTTCAACTGACCTCCTTTAAATAGTAGTGGCAAAGCAGGTGGTTCAAATGCGTTTCTAACTACTGTGCTTCTGGAGGGCCACAGTTCCTACGAGACTACCACTGTTACTCCGTGCTAGAACAACTGTGGCCTTAATTGTCTTAGCTTATTTCCTTCATGTCTCTTGCCCGTCTTAGAGATACAGTATTACTATTTTTACAAAGGAGATTCCTTACTGATATACATCATCTCTGTGAAATGTTGGCCTGTAGTCAGTGTAACAGAGTTTCAAGGGAAAGGTTGAGGGAATTTGAGCGGGCTCAGGTGGAACCCATGTAGGAGGCAGCCCTGGTTCCTGGAATTGGGAAGAAGCCTTGTCTGCTTTAGAAAGGTTCCTTCTGGAGAGCAGATGATGACATACTCTCCCACATCCACAAGACCTGGGAGGTTGTGGACCGGCTGTGTCTGGAGGCGGAGGGGAATATGGTCAGTAGGACAGAGGGTAACACTGACGACTGGCTTGTTGGTGGCTATGCCTCTGCTGAAGTCCCCAAGGGCAAAGGTGCTGAAAGCACAGTAATCACTGGTGTTGATATTGTCTGAACCATCACTTGCAGGAAACCAGGTTCACAAAAGAAGCCTACAAAAAGTACATCAAAGATGATATAAAGTCAATCAAAGGGAAACTTGAAGGACAGAGGCCAGAAAGAGTAAAACCTTTGATGATAGGGGCTGCAGAGCACATCGAGCACATCCTTGCTAATTTGCTGCCAGTTCCTTTATTGATGAAAACGTGAATCCAGATGGCAGGGTTGCTCTGCTGGACTGCCGTGAGCATGGTGTGGCCCCGTATATGGTTTTCTTTAGGGATGGTTTAGAGATGGAATATGTTAATACACTTGGCAGTTACTTTGGGTCTGTCACCTGTCGTCATAACTGGCTGGCTGCTGCTTTTCATCCACACAGCACCAGGGCTTAGACAAACGGGACTGATGTCATCTCAAGCTCTTCATTTGTTCTGAACGGTGATTTATTTGGCGCAAAGGCATTGTTTTTAAGAAAACATGTCATGTACGTTGTCTAAAAATAAAATGCATTTAAACTCAAGAAAAAGAAAAGTTCCTCATTGAAAACAGTGAATCTGCTCAGCTTTTTTTCAAAACACTCATGATCCCCCCCCCTTTTTTTCTCTTTTCATTTGGGAGCCGCGGCTTGAAAGGGTTTTAAGTTTTAGCAGTGACTTGGTTTCTGGAATCTGGGAGTAGTGGTAGATTAGGTCAGGGTAATAATGGCTGTAAGTTGGGGTGACTTGTGCTGGCCAGAGCTGTGTGCTAGTCTCCACCTGTATTTCTAATCCTTTATAAACTCTTATCACAAAGCCCCTTCTTTTCTCAAACAAAGGGAAATAATTGATCTTTCCTTTTTGTTATTATCTCTTTAAAGGGTTTGGATTGTCTGGTTTTTAAAAACATCTTCAACATTTTATGAAACTAAGTATAATAAGGATTAGGGACTTGATTTTCCTGGTGCAGGTAGAAAAGACTTCTTCACAAAGTGTTAATGGCAGGCTTAATGTTTTGATTTACTTTTAAAATGTGTAATAGTTGTAAAAATACATTACGAGCTTCCTGTAGCCCCCAAGTATACAATTCTTGATGCTGAATTCTCTGTGTGGGGCCTGAGCCCTTTGGGGGTTGAAAGGACAGGGCGGTGGAGAGTCAGTGTCTCTGGGACACTGGGTTGAGGCCTTGCCCTTGGGTTTACGAAATAGCACTGGGCTGACTCAGGGCAGGTGTAACAGGGGGAGAGTAATGTTGACGGGTAAGGCAGATGACCCAGATTGTCCAAGGTCATGAGAACAGAATACACGTTTATACAGTGCGTTTGAGTAAAATGGAAGTATGGTTTAGCTATGGAGTTATAAAGGAAGATGGAAATGTAAGTTATGGGTGTCACTAACGTTACTGATTTCTGTGCTAATAGTAATTACATTTTGAGCTAAACGAGTAGAAAGTTTAAAACAAGTAAGTGTGGAATTATTATTTTCCAGTTTGTGAAAGTGAACACTGGCACCACTATATGCCATGTTCCTCGAAGGCAGAGAAGTCTCACGTTTTTTGTGCCTTCATTGCCCAGTCTGCTGCCGTGTGCCTGGCATACAGTAGATGTTCAGTAAATGCCAGTCAAATAATTGAACTTCAGTTTTGCATGTTATACTTGTGCTAGTTGCTAGAAGATGAAAGGAATAGAGGAAGTTTTCTGTGTGTAGAAGGACTGCTGATTATAAACATTTGCTGGTTAAACTATCTTATGAGAAGCTAGTCATCATTTTCATTTAAATGTGTTAGCATATATATACACATTTACTTACTGAAACATGTTTTATCTGTGAAGCAGATTTTGGGGTTCTAGTTATTTAAAGCATGAATTCTGATGAACTAATTTATTGAGTAAATTGAAAGTACTGATAGCATGGAGTTCTTAGGGCTTTGATTTGTGGTCTGGTTAGCAACTTTGGGGCTTCCCAGGTGGTGCTAGTGGTAAAGAACCTGCCTGCCAGTGCCGGAGACACAAGAGGTGCCGGTTCGATCCCTGGGTTGGGAAGATCTCCTGGAGTAGGAAATGGCACTCCACTCCAGTATTCTTGCAACTCTGACTTTAGAAAGAATCTGAAGAAACGTCCTAGTGAAAGTGTGCCTTTGGCTGGAGAGTTTTTGTCAAAACAGGTATGGAAGGAAACCTGATGTGTACCAAGGTGAGGATTTATAGTTAAGGTAGCCCTCGAAAAAATGGAGTTTCCTTTTCTTGTCTTTCTCCTTCTGTCCGATTTCCTGTCCTTGAATATACTCACTGTAGAGTGCCCATAGTGGGCGCTGCAGGGCCCCAGGCCAGCCCCGGGGAGTCACAGGGCAGGGCTCAGCTCATTTCAGTGGCTCCTAGATCTCCAAGAATTTAATGTGCTTGGGTTCATTTCACTTGAAAAATTGACAAGAACCAAGTACATTAAGGTAGGGTGAATTGGGCACCCTTCCAGCTGTTGAGTCATTTAGGAGTTCATCTGTGCAGTTTTAAAATTTGAAAATCCGTAGGCTTTGGTTTATATCCTGTTATAACATGTGATCACAAACAAAGAATCATTTTGTAGCTGCATTTTTATGTGTGTTAATTTGGCCATTTTTAGAGGTTCCTGCAAACTATATATGTAAGTTTGTTATAAATGTAGTTTTTTAGACAAGTACTGTTAGGGGGTGGGACACCTCTGATCTTTCTGCTGACCTTCTACTCAAAATGCTTAAAGGATTCTTCCTGCTTTCATTTGAGGCATTTGAAAATTCTCTTTTAGTTACTATTATGTAGTCCAATTAATTTAACATAAAGGATTAAGGGCTATGATTTTCTTTGCAAATCTTGATCCAGTTTGGAGGGAAATTGGATTTGGAATGGATGAGGTTACAGTTTTACCAGCTAAGGCTGGTAAAAGCTTCTAGTAATAGAGAATTCATTCCCAAAATACTTAGCCCAAATGAAAGCTCATTTTGCTTCTGAAAGTGGGCTTTATTTGTTTGTCTCCACTTCCCCAGAGGTATTTTCATTTTATTAGTAAAAGAAGATATATGACATTTCCCACTTAAAGAACTGAGACCTTCTAAAGGTATTGAGTGGTAGTAAAGTATTTATTTGATAGTAATTACATTTTCCCTAGTGATGTTGCATTTTACAGTTTCTTGGTTGTAGACACTGATATTCTGAGTTTTTTGTGTTTCCCCCCTTTAGAAGAGAGGTGTGCTGATGAGGAAGTAGTTTGTAATTTTACCAAAAAGAATTAGACAGAATGATCTGTCCGAAGGTGCAGTAAGACTTGAAGAGGTACAGGCACGCTCACGCTCAGTTGCTCAGTTGTGTCCGCTTCTCTGCGACCGCATGGGCCGTAGCCCACCAGGCTCCTCTGACGATGGGATTTTCCAGGCAGGGATACTAGAGTGGGTTGCCATTTCCTTATCACACTTCACAGATAGAGTCTTTCACAAAGTGGAAGGTTTGTGGAAGCCTTGCATCCAGAGAGTCTGTCAGCACCGTTTTCCCAGTAGCGTTTGCCCACTTCACGCATGTGTTCACAGTTTGGTAATTCTTGCAATATTTCAGACTTCTTCATTATTATACTTGGTATGATGCTCTGTGATCAGTGGTCTTTGATGGTCCACTGATGTTTTGGAGCATCACTAACCACGCCCATGTAAGTGGCGAACTTAATCAGGGGGTTTTCTAACTGCTCCACTACCTGGCTGCCCCCTTGTCCCTCTCTCCTTGAGCCTCCCTATTCCCTGAGACACAACAGTGGAAATTAGGCCAGTTTATAACCTTGCAGCGGCTTCTAAGTGTTCACGTGAAAGGAAGAGTGTTAGGTCTCTCACTTTAAATCAAAAGTTAGAAATAATAAGCTCAGTGAGGGAGGCTAACAGACTTCTTGGGCCAGTTAGTCAAGTTGTGAATGCAAAGGGAAAGTTCTTGAAGGTCGCTGCTGAACCTGGAATGGTAAGAAAGCAAAGCAGTCTTATTGCTGATATGGAGACAGTGTTGGTGGTCTAGAGAGAACACCAAACCGCCACAGCATTCCCTTAAGCCAGAGCCTGATCTCGAGCAAGGCCCTGACTCTCTTCAGTTCTGTGAAGGCCTGAAGTGAAGAAACTGCAGAAGAGAAATTTGAAGCTAGCAGAGGTTTCTTCATGAAGTTTAAGGAAAGAGACTGTCACTGTGACATCAGAGTGCAAGGTGAGGCCGCAAGGGCTGATGTAGAAGCTGGAGCAAGTTATCCCGAAGATCTAGCTCAGATTATTAACAAAGGTGGCCACACTAGACAACAGATTTTCAACATAGATGAAGTAATCTTCTAATGGAAGAAGATGCCGCCTAGGACTTTCATAGCAAGAGAGGAGAAGTCAGTGTCTCACTTCAAAGCTTCACAGGACAGGCTGACTCCCAGTGGCTAATGCAGCTCGTGACCTAAGGTGAAGACAGTGCTCGTTTGCCATCCTGAATATCCTGAATATTCCTTAAGAATCACTCTAAATCTACTCTGCCTGTGCTCTATAAATGGAACAACAAAGCCTGGATGACAGCACAGCTGTTTGCAACGTGGTTTCCTGAATATTTTAAGCCTCCTGTTGAGACCAACTGTGCAGAAAAACATTCCTTTCAAAATATTACTGCTTGTTGCCGACATACTTGGTCACTCCAGAGCTCTGGTGGAGAGGTAGAATGAGGTGAATGTTGTTTTCCTGCCTGCCAGCACGGCTTCAGCTCTCTAGCCCATGGATCAAGGGGTAGCTTCGACTTTCAGATCTTACTATTGAAGACATATGTTTTTGTGAGGCTATAGCTGCCATAGATGGTGAGTCCTCTGATGGATTGTGGCAAAGTCAATTGAGAACTTTCTGGAAAGGACTCACCATTCTAGATGCTACTTAGATCATTCACGATTCATGGGAAGAGGTCAGAATACCAACATTGACAAGAGTTTGGAAGAAGTTAATTCCAGTCATCATGGATGACTTCAGTGAGGAAGTAACTGCAGGTGTGACGGAAATGGCAACAGAGCTAGAATTGGAGCCCCAGACGGGCCGGGCCGGCTGCCGCCTCCTGGTCAGACCTGGGAACGTGAAGAGCGGCTTCTCACGGGGGAGCAGAGGAAACGGCTTCTTGAGATGGATTCTGTTCCTGGTAAAGATGTGAAGATTGTTGATATGACAACAAAGGTTTTGTTTAGAATGTTACATAAATTTAGATGATAAGGCAGCAGCCGAGTTTGAGAGGATTGACCCCAGTTTTGAAAAAAGTTCTGTCGTGGGTAAGATCCTATCAAACAGCTTTGTGTGTTGCAGAGAAATCTTTTGTGAAAGGAAGAATCAATTGATGTGGCGGGCTGTTGTCTTAAGAAATTGCCACAGCTACCCAGCCTTTCTCAACTACCACCCTGATCTGTCAGCCATCAACCAAAAAGGATTATCACTCACTGAAGGCTCAGATGATAGCTGGTTTTTCAAAAAATCAATTAGGTGTTTTTAAATAAAGATGTATACATTGTTTTCAGACATCATGCTGTTGTGTGCTCAATAGGCTATGTGCTTGCCAAGTCGCTTCAGTCTCGTCTGATTCTGTGACCCTGTGGACTGTGGCCTGCCAGGCTCCTTTGTCCTACGGATAACGTGAACGGAACTTCTATATGCACTGGGAAACCCGAAAAGTTTTGTGATTCACTTTACTTTGAGATGTGCTTTGTTGCAGTGGTTTGAACCTGAACCTGCATTGTCTTTGAGCTGTGTACACCTGTGCACTTTCCTGTCTCTATAAAATGGCTGAAAATTCTGGAAATGGAGATTTTTTATTTTAAACAGTGTTAGTTTTGTTTTCAAATAGCTTGTTCAGTATGTTTACCTTCAAGCTCTGGGGCACCTCTGTGGGCAAACTGCCTTAATTTTAAAGCCACAGATTGTTACTAATCTGAAAACTCATGTAAGTAATTTAAATATTTTCCCCTAGCTTTTGCTATTTTCAGATATTCTGCTTATAAAGAGAAGGCTCTTGGGAACTCCTCCTAAAAGGTGGTTTTTCACCCTGAATTGACTCCCTGCCCCATGTACTTTGCGTCCCAGCAGCACAGTGACTTTGGTGTGAATATTCGATTGCAGTGTCTCCTCCTGGAGACTGTCAGCTCCATGAGAGCCTGGCCCGTCTTCTTAGCATCATGCCAGGCACATAGTCAGAGCTCGGTAAATAGTTGGTGAATAAATGCATGATGAATGACTGGGATTAAAGACCTCTTAAGCATTCACAGTCGAGCATGTGTGTTATGAGTATAACCCTATGGGTGCTGGTACTCCATTCTCCTTGAATTGTGTGTGTTTTATGGGGGGATGTAGATTGCATCCCAGTGAAAGGAATGTTCCGTATAGACTTGTAGGCTTTAGATTAATACATTCAATAGTCATTGTATTGACAATAGCACCCTAGAAATTATTTTAGTTCTCCCACTTTTAGATGAAGAAACAACCAACCATAGCACTGAATTGATTTAGTGGTTAGGTGACTGTGTCAGGATAAGTTTATCTTGCATCCAGGCCAGAGTTATTCCTACTCTACCTCCCTTGAACCAGGGTCAGGAGTGTGTTTATTTGATCACTGCTTGCCCAGGGTATATGGTATTAAAAAGGGAAGACGGCAGTTCTTCAGTTGAAGGAGATTAGTGTGTTTTTTTGACATTGCTACTTTTTCCTATGGCTAGCCTTATGAGGGTCTTCATAAAAATGCCTTTAAAAACCCACAGAAAGATCTGGGAGTCCGATAATTTCATTTCCTGCTCTAAGTATATTGCTAAAGAATTATTAAAATTTTATTCCAAGAGAAACTCCATCTCAGTAGTGCATACAGACTTAGCAAGTTTGAACAGTCATACACAATGTGCTTTCCCCCAGCTGTTGATAAGAAAAGTAGGTCAACAGTATAGAAAGAGCATTTCAAAACACATTCGTCATTAATTTTTAAGTGAGAGTGCTGGGCCAGTCATGTCGGTAAAGGTTCTGCAATTGGGATGAGCACTCTTGGGATTAATTTGGCTCTTTGAAGAGGGAGGCAGAACCAAGCTTCCGAGCCTGGTCTCCTGTGGGGCACTTTAGGGAGATGCTTCAGCTCAGAGGATTTTATTTGATTCCATTGTGTTGTCTGGGCAGGCAGCGCCTGTCTCTTCGATGGGGGATTCTTCAGCGATCCTTTCTTAAAGCTCCAGGGAAGCATGGCGTGGCGTGTTTATGAAAATGCTGG
Source organism: Kobus ellipsiprymnus (assembly GCA_006410655.1). Classification (NCBI taxonomy): domain Eukaryota; kingdom Metazoa; phylum Chordata; class Mammalia; order Artiodactyla; family Bovidae; genus Kobus; species Kobus ellipsiprymnus. The sequence goes on along the minus strand of SJYR01000678.1, from coordinate 574,832 downwards.
TATTAGCGAAAACCTGGGAGATACAGGGCCTGTAAACATGTCACCCTTATATGTGACCTGGGGGAGACCTGCCCTTCCTTTGATAAAGTAATAAACTTCTGTCATCGAAGAGCTGGAGATGGCCCTCGCAACCTTTTTAAAGTTCTTGATTTAGTAACTAAAATTCATGGCATGTCATTCTTCTTCATTTTAAGGGAGTTCCAGCACAGACCTCTTTGGTTGATGAAGGGTCTTTCTTTAAGACAAGCATGCGAGAGCTGAAGTGGGATTTTGAGGTTTTGTATTTAGGATCTTTTGCTGTTCACGTCATGCTCGTTTCTTTTTTAAAAGCTGCAGCCTTATGGAGTGTGTTGACAGTTAGCTGTGAGGTGTCTGCAGCCTGCCTCATGGTGACTTGGCGCAGGTCAGTAGCTTGCTTGGGCTCTTGTCACTGCCTTTTTTGCTGTCACTCTGAGCTGCGCTTCCTACTCTGTGGCGTCGGGGAGCGCCTGATTTCATTTTAGGAACTCTTTGTAACTCTTTGTAACTCTTCCCTATGAGTACAAAGTTATAAACTGTAAAAGTAGGAGTTCTCTTCTTAGAATACTTTTAGAAAGTATTCTTTTTTAAAAAATAATTTATCTTATTTTCAGCTGTGTAGATCCTGGTTGCTCTGCAGCTTTTTCTCTGGTTGGGGCACACGGGGGCTGCTCTCTAGCTGTGGTTCATGGGCTTTTCACTGCGGGGGCTTCTCTTGTTGTGGAGCACGGGCCCTAGGCTCGTGGCTTCAGTAGTTGAGGCACTCGGGCTTAGCTGCCCCAAGGCAAGTGGGATCCTTCAGGGTCAGGGATCAAACCCATGTCTCCTGCAACTGAGCAGCTCCCAGGGAAGCCCAGAAATTATTCTTGATATGTAGATCTCCAGCTTTTTATACATGCCTGGCTCTTCTCTTGCACAGTTGAGCACAGAGTCCCTTGACTTAAACCTAAGGGTTTTCAAACAGAAGCAAAGATGGGTTTCCTTCAGCATACCTAGTGTGCTCTGTCATTTGTCTCAGTGTATTTGAATGCAAACAGCCAGCTTCTGTAGTTTATAAAGTGTGAGCCAAGTGTCATTTCCTATTTAAAAATGGCACCAGCAGGACAAGTGCAGACCAGAGATGGAACCCACACCCCCTGCGTTGGAAGGCAAAGTCCCAACCACTGGACCTCCGGGGAAGCCCTGTCACCGTTCCTGGTGTCATGATGAATTGAACCAACATCAGGGCTGTCCCATAGTTGCAGTCAGTTGTCTTAAGTGGTCAGCAGTTTTTTTTTAAAAAAAAAACTTTCCAACATCTCTGGAGTGCAAACTTTCACCCTTAGCTGCTGTGTATGAGGAATATTGTGTGTCTATCTGACTTTCTACTGTGCTTTATATAAAGCAGATTGTTGCATGTGGTCTTTTTTTCTTCCTTTGTAAAACAGCTTCTATTAAAGTAAGTAAATTAGGCATTTTTGTTTTTTTGAGGATCTCATAAATGGATCTATTAAGGGATTGGAGGCAATAAAAGTAATTTGTTAGGTGAACTCTTCAAGTATCACTGGTGGGTTTGGTTTAAGGAAATTCAAAAAAGCCGAGCCATCTCATATCCAAAAATGATGAACCTTGAATTTTTGTAATCAGAGTACCTCCCGTATTTGCTCTTGGTGTCTGCTGTCTTATGAATGTACCTCCTACATAGGCTTGTGTAATACCTTTAAAACTTATCACAAAGACTTTTAAGCTGTTGGCGCTGCCATTTAAATAGCGGATTTGGGGACCCTTGTTTCCTCCTCTGCTGTCCTGCTTGCCACTTTCTATTAAATAACGTGTCTGATCTCTCCCCACATCTAAAAGGGCCAGAAAAACAGCAGCTCAGAGGGAACATGTCCTCTCCCTGTTGGGACACTGGAGTCTTCCTGTGCTTGCTGCTGCTCAGCCTCCTGAGCCCTTGAGTGATCTGGACTCTGGAATGGTCTCAGCACATGTGCCGAGCAGGATTTTGCTGCTAGTAGGGGTTTTCCTGTATGTGTTCCTAGCAGGATGTGCTTCCTTTCATACACACCATAGAAGTGCATCTGCTGGAATCTTTAAAACAGATAACTTCTCAATAAACAGGAAAATGTCAAAATTGTGGTCCCTTTTTTATGAGATGGATGGAAGCAGAGAGAATGGAGAAAAAAAGTAGTAACATTTACTCAGGTGTTTGAGTGTGTTTTATTTGGTGCCATTACAGTATTATAAACACCCTGTTTTGTCTACGTTTCCCCCTGTAAACACCCAACACATTTCTTTTATGGCCTTTGAAATAAATTTTCTCTGTTAACTTGACTAGGCATTACCGCGAGAAGCACGCCTTTACACTCTCGACGAGGTCGATGATGATCAGCTGATTGTGAGATGGAAGTTTTCTTCTGAGAATGATTTTTAGCAAACTTTGCTCTGATGCCTATAAAATAGGTCCTTAAAACCTGGACCTTATTTTTTCACAGTTTGTTCTTGGTTAAAATGTTTACCCAACATGTAAAGAAAATTTTAATAATTTTTTGTTTCCTTAGATGAACTGTAAGTATCGTGGGCATTAATAGTCAGCTTGAGGGTTTTCTTCCTTTTTTTTAAGAGTCTTTCTTTACAGGCCAGCTTTCTTTCTTTCTGGCGGTGCTGGTCTTCGTTGCTGCCCTGGGGCTTTCTCTGGCTGCGGGCAGTGGGGCGCGCTCGGTGGCAGCTCCTGTGCTGCTCTTTGTGGCGGCTTCTCTCATTGCGGCTCCCAGGCTCTAGCACACTGGGCTTCAGCAGTTGAGTCTCGTGGGCTTAGTTGCCCCCAGCATGTGGGGTCTTAGCAGAGCAGGAATCAAACCCGTGTCCCCAGCATTGGCAGGTGGATTCTTAACCGCTGGGCCATCAGGGAAACCCTAGATTTTCTTCATGAAGCTGAAAACAAGAACATGTTATCTACTGATTAGAAATTTGTGCGGGAATGTAAATTGGTGTAATCACTATGGAAGATGGTATGGAGGTTCCTCAAAAAGGTAAAAATCAAACTACCATATGATCCAGCAATTCTACTTCTGAGTATTTATCCAGAGGAAACGAAATCATTATCTTGAAAAGGTACCTGTACCCCTGTGTTCATTGCAATATTATTTACAATAGCCAAGATAATGGAAACAACGCAGATGTCTGACAGATAAATGGATGAGAAAGTGTAGTATTGTGGAATATTATTCAGCCATTAAAAAGAAGGAAATTCTGCCATTTGTGACAAGATGGATGGATCTTGAGGGCATTATTCTAAGTGAAGTAAATCATACAGAGAAAGACAAATACTCCTTATCACTTACATGCTAAACCTTAAAAATGAAAGCCAACACAAAACCCGTTTTGTGTATTTTCTCTAGGAAAATAGCACATTTGTTGGTTGCCAGAGGTGGTGGGTTAGATGGGTCGGTGAAATGGGTGAAGGGGTCTAAAGGTACAAACATCTGGTTATAATATAAATAAGTCCTAATATATAGCCTGTCGACTATAAAAAGGATAAATGAATTAAAAACAGGCTTGCCATGATGGCTGCTAAACAGTCCAAGCCTCAACTTTTAATCTGCTTGCTTGGCTTTCGGTATCATCTAGAAGCTTGGGCAGAGGAGATGTGTCTGTGAGAGCGTTTTATAGTTGAACCTGTGCTCTCAGCCTGTTCTTGCAGTCCTTGTCTTTCAGAGATTCGTCAGTTTTTATTATAATGAAAATCATTCTAGAACAGTCCCAGTCTTACTGGAAATTTGGGTAGAATGATCAATTGCTTATTATAAGGCCTTGGGTAAGGTTCATAATTCCCAACATTTTGTGGAAATTAAAACACACATTGCAAAAAAACAAAAACCACATTGCATTTTTTCTATCTAAAATCAGTTTATTTTGAAATTTGTAAACATTGATTTACTTAATGATTGCTACATTGTCTCCCTCTTTATTACCACAAGGCTCCTTAATTACTGTGATCATTGGGAAGAAAAGGCCCTATGCAAAGAACTTGACTTGAATGACTAATGGGCAGGCAACCTCTCCAAGGTTGAACTCTGATAAGATATTTGAAATTGAATGTATTCTATCCTTGGACTTTGTGTCTGTGTATTTGTTCAGGATTGTTTCATATATTCTTTTTAATATAACTGAAAATTAAATTTACTTATAAAATGCCTTCATTTGGGGGATGCTTTAGTTGTGTAATTTGGGATATGACATTTAATAAAAGAACACCTAAGTCTGATTGACAAGATGGATGGATCTTGAGGGCATTATTCTAAGTGAAGTAAATCATACAGAGAAAGACAAATACTCCTTATCACTTACATGCTAAACCTTAAAAATGAAAGCCAACACAAAACCCGTTTTGTGTATTTTCTCTAGGAAAATAGCACATTTGTTGGTTGCCAGAGGTGGTGGGTTAGATGGGTCGGTGAAATGGGTGAAGGGGTCTAAAGGTACAAACATCTGGTTATAATATAAATAAGTCCTAATATATAGCCTGTCGACTATAAAAAGGATAAATGAATTAAAAACAGGCTTGCCATGATGGCTGCTAAACAGTCCAAGCCTCAACTTTTAATCTGCTTGCTTGGCTTTCAGTATCATCTAGAAGCTTGGGCAGAGGAGATGTGTCTGTGAGAGCGTTTTATAGTTGAACCTGTGCTCTCAGCCTGTTCTTGCAGTCCTTGTCTTTCAGAGATTCGTCAGTTTTTATTATAATGAAAATCATTCTAGAACAGTCCCAGTCTTACTGGAAATTTGGGTAGAATGATCAATTGCTTATTATAAGGCCTTGGGTAAGGTTCATAATTCCCAACATTTTGTGGAAATTAAAACACACATTGCAAAAAAACAAAAACCACATTGCATTTTTTCTATCTAAAATCAGTTTATTTTGAAATTTGTAAACATTGATTTACTTAATGATTGCTACATTGTCTCCCTCTTTATTACCACAAGGCTCCTTAATTACTGTGATCATTGGGAAGAAAAGGCCCTATGCAAAGAACTTGACTTGAATGACTAATGGGCAGGCAACCTCTCCAAGGTTGAACTCTGATAAGATATTTGAAATTGAATGTATTCTATCCTTGGACTTTGTGTCTGTGTATTTGTTCAGGATTGTTTCATATATTCTTTTTAATATAACTGAAAATTAAATTTACTTATAAAATGCCTTCATTTGGGGGATGCTTTAGTTGTGTAATTTGGGATATGACATTTAATAAAAGAACACCTAAGTCTGATGGTATGACACTTTGGAAATTTATAGCTGAACATTTAAAAAATTGGTGAAACACTAATGTGGTTTGATACTACAGGCTTCTTTCTCAAGAAGAGATTTGTTTTTCTGTAGTAAACACTATGCTGATGTGGGAGAATATAAAATTTTGTAAAGGTTCGTTGATGACTGATGCTAGCTCATTAATGTGAAATAATATTTTTGGCTCATAAATTGGCAGAAAATTGACTTGTTTTTTTTCCCTTGGGGTAGGGAAACCTATTAGCAGGGTCTGAAATAACAGTTGCAGACATTTATTGGACAGTGCTTACTATGCTTCAGATTCTATGCTAGGCACATTGCATATTTTTAAAAAACATTTTTATTGAGAGATAATGCACATATCAGACAGCTCACCCTACTTAAAGTATACAGTTCAATGGTTTTTAATATATTCACAAATATGTACAAATATGTACAGCTGTCACCACAAATCGTAGAATATTTTCATCACTTCAGAAAGAAAGGCTGTACTCTTTAGCTATAACCTCCTGTTCTGTGATACCCCTTCCTTCCTGACAGGCAATCACTAATTTGCTTTCTGTGTCCATGGGTTTGCCTATTCTGGGCCTTTATGTGAATACAAATCATAATATGTAAGCTTTTGTAATTGGCTTCTTAGCATAATAAGGTTTATTTAAGTTGTAGCATGTATTAGTATTTTTTTAAATTACCAAATAATATCCCTTTGTGTGGATATATGCCGTTTTGTTTGTCCATTCATTGTCCAGTGGGTGTCGAGCATTTGAATTGTTTTCACCCTTTGGCTCTTGTGAATGTGCTGCTCTTAAAATTCTTGTACAAGTTATTTGTCTGACTATCTGTTTTTAGTTATTTGGGGTAAGTTCCTAGTTACGGAATTTCAGGGTCGTAGCGTAACTCTGTTGAATCTTTTCAGAACTGCCAGACTTCCCTCGCAAGCAGCTGCGCTGTATTACATTCCCACTACCTGTGTCTGAGGGTTAAGATTTCTCTGCGTCCTCATTGACACTTATTCTCTGGCCTGATTCTAGCCATCCTGGTGGGCGTGAAGTGGTATTTCAATGTGATTTTGATATACATTTCCCCAGTGACCAAAAATATCCAGTATCTTTCCTTTTGTTTATTGGACATTTCTTTTTTGGAAAGACCTATTCAAGTCCTTTGCTCGTTTTGAAATTAGATTATTTGTCTTTTTTATTACTGAGTTGTAGGAACTCTTTATACTAGAAACAAGTGCCTTATCAGATATATTATTTCCAAAAATTTTCTCCCATTCTGTGAGTTGTCTTTTTACTTTCTTGATGGTGACTTTGAAGCACAAAGGTTTTTAGTTTTGACGCAGTCCATGTTGTGTACTTTTATTTTTGTTGCTTGTGTTTTTGGTGTCATATCTAAGAATCCTTTGCCAGGTCCAAGGTCATGAAGATTTACTCCTGTGTTTTCTTCTAAGAGTTTTAAAATTTCAGTTCTTAGAGTTATGTCTTTGATCCATTTTGAGTTAATTATTTTATACCATGTGAGGTCAGGGTCCAGCCTTTTTTAAAAAATATTTATTATGAAAATATGATAACACATTTACAGAAGACTTGGAAAATACAGAACAAAGTTACATATAGTTCCGCTTCCAGTTTCTTTTGTGTCTATTCTGCGGTCTCAGCACCATTGTTGAAAAAAAGAGGCTTATTCCCCACACTGAATCATCTTGGTACCCTTGCTGAAATCGGTTGATCAAAGATGTGGGAAGAACTTTCAATTCTATTCCATTAACTTATATGTCTGTCCTTGTTCTGATTTTGTCAGATACTTTTTCTGTGAGATGGTCATGTGATTCTTGTTTTTTATTTGATTGACACATGTTACATTGGTGGAGTTTTCAGAGGTCACACCAACCTTGCATGGTGGGAAAAGTCCCACTTGGTCACGGTGTGGATTCCTTTTCACATGTTGCTAGATTTGGTCTGCTAGTATTCTGTTGAGGATTTTTGCATCCATATTTATAAAAGATATTAGTCTAGTTTTCTTGGAATGTCTTTGTCTGATTTTGGTATCAGAGTAATACTGACCTCATAAAGTTAGTTTGGAAGTAATTGGTGAAGAACTGGAATTGATTCTTTAACATTTGACAGACTTCGCAGTGAAGTCATCTGGACCCAGTGTGTCAAATACCATTTTAAATTCTTATTCTGAGGTATCATCTCTTTCATAGATGAGGAAACTGAGGCTCAGAAAGGTCAGTGGCGAAGTGGAATGTGAATCTGGGTAACCTTGTGTCGAGGGCCAGGATGGTGAAGACGGCCGGTCTGCTGTGTGCTTGACTCTGACTGTTCAGGGCGCTCCTGCTGCAGTCCCGGTAGCAGGGGCTCGGTTATGGTCACGTCACCTTTGTGTGTATTGTGCCCGTTTCCAGGCAGAGACTCTGACCCTGCAGGAGGTTATGACTTGCCCTGCTGAACCCCGGCCAGGAGGTACACGGCGTGCTCCACATTCACAAGGCTGCCCGACTCGCGAGCCCGCCCCGTTCCCTGCTCTGCTCTGTTGTGTGCAGTGTGAGCAGCCGTGCCACACGCAGGCAGCTGAGCCCAGATGAGGTTCAGCCTCAGGTGTGGATGGCCTGGCCCAGACAGCGCAGCACGGCCAAAGCCCTGGCCTCCCCCTCTCTGCTCTGTTGCTAACACTCTGCTCCGTGGTTGTAGCAAAAGAACCTCTCACTCTGACTTCCTGTACTTGGGATGGAAATTTGTGTAACATATGTCACTCTGTGTAATACAGAAGTGACTTTTAAAGGTATTTTAGTATGTCAGACACCCAGCAGCTTTGTGAGATGTTTTCCAGTGAAGACATTCAAAGCATATTTATATTAATATTCATATTGTTGGTGAGATTAGATGGTATACTGGCCTGTTTGAGTGAAGAGGAAAAACTGTCTCCATTTTTCAAGTTAGAGGGCTTCCTCACGTGTCTGTTCACGCTGACTGATGGCGGCCCGAAAAGCTGACCCAGTGCTCGCATGGGTGGAGGGGCTGGGTGGGTGGAGGACTTCCCAGAGGGCGGTGAGAGCTGATCTGAGGGGCAGGCGAGTGCTGTCTCGGCCTGGCAGCCAGTGTTCTGGGACCTGCTGGGACACGGGGGCTGGAGGCTCCGCTGTGCAGCCCCAGGCTGTCTAGGTGGCACCTGCTGGCACCTCTGCTCACTTGTGCTGTGTTGTCCTTTCTGGGGCCCCCGTGTGGCTTCTGGGGCAGGTGGGGGCAGCGCCTGTCTGTGCCACACGGGAGGAGCAGAGCTGGGTGTCTGGCGGCTCCTAACTAGGCTGTCGGTCAGTTTTCCCTGCAGCCCCCACCGCCCCCGACATCAGTTTCCCTTCCGAGCGCTGGGCCTGGCGTCCTTCTGTGAGCTGCTCCTCCGAGACCTCTGCTGCGGGGAGAGCCCTCACTTGCCAGCTCCACGGGCTCGACAGCATTCCTCGTGCACAGACTCGTGGTCCCGTTTGCTCTCTGTAGGCTTCTTTCCAGTGTCTTTGCTTCTCTTTTGGCGTTTATACCTGCGTTTATTCCTTTATTGTCATTTTATTAGGATTTCGGGAAGGAGGGGAGAGAAATGCCATTGTGAATTTCTTTTGTAAATTACCTCGTCCTGTCCTTCATGTGATTTCCCTTTGGGATTTTCATGTTTGAAATCTGTAAAATCGTTACTTAAGCGGGATCAGCTCTCTGGCACACAGCGCAGGTCTCCCTGCCTCTGCGTTAACTGCACTTCTGAAACGCCTGCTGGACGGCCATGGCGGGGGTTCCGGCTTCTGCGGCTTGTGGAGGTGGTCAGGGAGGGAAGTGGACCCTGAGACCGGCTGACTGTACGTCGGTTTTTGTATGGACGTGCTTTTCTTTAGGTTTCACCACCTTGTGGAAGCTGTCTTGTCTTCTCCAGCTTGAGACGAATTCATTCTGTTGCCCGGATGGAGGGCCCCGGCCAAGTGGGAGGAAATAATTTACCATCTCCTCACCGAGTGCTTTTGGCATCTGCTCTTCCTGGTCAGCTGGGAAGGTCTGGCAGCAGCTGCTCTGAGGAACACGGGTGCTCAGCAGCCTGCCAAGGCTTTGTTGCCTCAGCCCAGCCACATGCCCTGGGCTTCTGCACTTAGCAGTGGGCCCAGAGCCATGAGGAAGGGAATTCAGGGGTGGGGGCTGGTGGTAGTTAGCGGCCGCCCCACACGTGTCCCATTTGGCACGCATGGACAGGTATTATTTGCCCTCCTCTGTCCTTGGGGACGGGGGACCAGTGTTCAGCTGAGTTGTGAAGGTTTGCCTGTGTTCCCTCGTCATTGCGTTTTCCGGGGGCTCCTTCCTCCCTGGCCAGCACGAATGGAATGTCCTGTGTTAGCGGACAGGAAAACGACACTGCGCTGCAGCCCAGGAGGCCTCAGTCAGGCGGGGCTGCTGCTCCTCATGCCTGACCGATTTCAGTGTTGGACAACCCAGTGGAATTTGGGGTCTGAAATGACCCCTGAGGAAGCCCGGGAACACCGGCTTGGTGTCCCTTCCTGTCCCCAGGTCCTCTGGGCTCCTTGGGAAGTGGCTGTGCTGAGTGGTCAGCTCTGACATACTGGTTTCCTTTCCCCTCCCTGAGTTTTTCTTTCCCTCTGCTCATGGCTGCTGCCGCGATGACCCTAGGCCTTTTTCCATCACTGCAGCTTCATAGCCCGGCCCCTTTCTGCCTTATCAATTCGGTGTGCTAGCGGCACCCTTCTTGTCATCCAATTCATCTCCACTTTTCATGAAAACTTTTGCCTTGCTCTTTCTCTTCCTCAACCTGGTTTTGGCCCCATGATAGCAGAAGTAGTCAGACTCCAGGTAACAGCACCAGAGATGTGGTTCTCAGTTGCTCTGATTGTTCTGCTTGTGTTGGAAGCCTCTTGAAGGCAAGGGCGGTTTATTTGTGAATTCTCCACTACTCATAGCTGGTCTTGTGGAAACACTCATGAGCAGACGCTGCTCTCAGATGGCAGAGTGCTGATGTCTGGGGAAAATGCTTAAAAATGGAAAAATTACCTTGGCAGACTGAGGAAAAAGCCACAGTATCATAATTTGGGGGAGGAGGGGATTCCTCAGCTTCAAATCAACCAATTGACTTCACTTTGGAGTTTTTCTTATCTATAAAGGGGTGGGGATCATAGTGGATTGTCTTTCCAGTCCCACCCAGCCCTGAAAGGCTAATTTCCTTCATTCTTTACCTTGGTCTTTCTCTTAAAATTAAAACTAATGAGCTGTTTCTGGATCTCGAATTTGGAACTTTTCATTTCTTTGTAATTTTTTCCCTGACGCATTTTGCAGTTTTCTCTGAGTACGTGCTGCTAAAGGAAATTTGGATTTGCCATTTGGCCACCATTTAGGAGAGCAGACAAAATGCTATACTGTTCTGTTTCGTTTTTTTTTTTCCCCTGACTTGGAGCTCTTCATTTGTAAAAGTAAATTTTCTCTCAGGGGCATGATTTTAACTTACTTTTTGTCCTCCCCACAGACACGATGAGGCGAGTGGTACGACAGAGCAAGTTTCGGCATGTATTTGGACAAGCAGTGAAAAATGACCAGTGTTACGACGACATCCGGGTTTCTCGAGTGACCTGGGACAGTTCCTTTTGCGCTGTCAATCCCAGATTCGTTGCCATAATCATAGAAGCGAGTGGGGGAGGAGCGTTCCTTGTACTCCCTTTGCACAAGGTAAGTCATCTGACTTTCTGTCCTGTGAGATGACACCTTCCAGTAATCTCTGTTTAGCCTGTAATGGATTGATTTTGGAGATGGATAGTTCACTAAGCATTGTGTGATTTCTGGGACCATTAGACTCTGATGTAATTGAGGTTAAGTTCCACACGCTTTACTAACCACATCAGTTTTTCTCTGACAGAGAATCATTAAACAGAATGGTGAACTCTGGTCTGGACGTGCTCTCTATGGATAGGAAAGATTCTTACAGTGATGCTGTGAGTGTGGAGAGGCACAGGGACTTAATGATTTGGTTAGTAATCATCCGCTTGCCTTAAAAGATTCCCAAAGTGCAACTTTAAAAGCAGTAATGTTTTTAAATGGGCAGAAATTGTAAAAGATATATAAGAAACTCTTGTGTATGTGTGTATGTGTGAGTGATCATGAGGACTGAGACTTCTTGGTTTTGTTTTGTTTTTGAATGGTAAGTGGGATGAGAGCCCAAGAAAATGTCCCCAGACAATGCAAATTTGCAAGTCTGTGCAGTAGTGTTTCAGCATAGGATCTAAACAGCGTTCACAAGTGGTAGAAATAAAGGCTCTCTACTGAAAGTGGTTCCATGTAATTTTCAGCCTTGCTGGGCTTCCTAGTTCTCCCTTCTCCCGACTTCATCCTTCCAGAGAACCCTCTCCAATATGGGGGAGCAGATAGGCGGTTTGTAACTTTCTGACCGTTCTTGAAACTTGTAGATGAGGTCTGTGCGAGCTTTAACAGGAAATCCCAGAATTGCAAATAATGGGGGGGTGTACAGGCGGGAAACACTGAAGGGAGAGCCTGGAAAGAGTCATTTTCTGATTAGCTTTTGGGAGGAAAATAGGTTTGGTGAGTCCTGAGCCCTCATGATAAGGACGCAGAGGCTGGGTCACGTCACAGCTGTTTCCACTCTGCTGGGAACAGTGGGTCTCCCTGAGCCTGAGCCATGCCTGTTAGGGGTGTGTCTCCTCGTGATGGGCCGTGTGATTCTGAAATGGTTACGGGCCGTGAATTTCTGTCAAAGTTTGTTTCCAATTGTATTTTGGTGTTTTTTTCTTAGGAAGACTTGCTGGGAAAGCTTCCAGTTTTTTTGAACTTTTCATTCTCTCAGATGCTCGTGACTAAACTTGTTTTATTTTAGCATCTGATCTGCACCTCGGTGACTGGATTGATGTGGTATTATACAACAGAACCATCTCACTACAGAAACAGGATATGGATGCCTTTGGGGAACAAATCTGATATATGTCTCCAAATGTACTTTCTCATTGGCAAAGTTGTCTATCATTTTTTAAAGAAGACTCTTTTCGTTAAATTGAAATTAAATTTTGTACTCAGATGCTTTCACTTTTGTGGAGAAAACGTCTGCTTTGGTGGTGAATAATTCATTCATTTCAGTTCAGCCGCTCAGTCGTGTCTACCTCTTTACGACCCCATCGACTGCAGCACATCAGGCTTCCCAGTCCATCACCAACTCCCAGAGCTTGCTCAAACTCGTGTCCATTGAAGTCGGTGATGCCATCCAACCATCTCATCCTCTGTCATCCCCTTCTCTTTCTGCCTTCAATCTTTCCCAGCAGAATAATACATTACTCTGTTACAACTGTATTTACCTGATTTTGGAGTGGGATTTGGAATCTGATGCCAGTTTTGCATTTGATTGCCACGACTTTTTATAGTTGCTTTGTCCACCAGGAGCAAGGAGCGCTTGAAAACTTGACTTTCAGTGGTGTCTTAGTGGTGGCTAGCTGAGAAGACACCTCAGCTTGTTAACCAAGATCAGGCTCTGAGGCACCACGATCTCTTTTGAGTTCAAGAAGATAAATTTAAGACTTTTTTTTTTGCTTCAAAGAAATGGAACAAGCCAATTAAGAAACCCAAAATCAACTTCCAAGTGGCTAATCTTCCCCTGAGTTCAGACAGTTCTCTTCAAGTCCCACATCCACAGAAGGCTTTGTGAGTCTACCTTAGCTTTCACCAACCATGGGAAGCTTAGGGTTCTGCTTATACCGTGTAAGGGAGACTCGTGTGCAGGTCCAAATCCAGCTGGATCTGGTGCTTTGGTTTTTAATATGAAGTGGTCAATAAGTAGATTTTAGCATTTTGTTCTTTAAGCAACTGTATAGGAATCAGGATAGAATAAGTTGCTTCAGAAATTATCGTGTTTGAGCAAAGTGGTGGTTTTGGAGGAGCCTCCAGGGCCTGTCTTTCCCAGGCTTGTAATAGCATTCTGTGTGGCTTTGCTCCTTAAATATTAATTTGTGTTGGAGGAGGTGACATTGGCATGAACTAAGCCCAGTGACACCCGTTGGAAATAAAGCCAGTACTTGGGGCTATCAAATTTTATAATCAGTGGGTTCACACGTACTCTGGGGTTTTTGTGTATTAAAGCATGTGTGTTGCGCCCTTAGGATCAGTGTGGTGTTGAGAAAGGAACACGGGCCCGGGAGGCAGGAGCCAGGCGCTCTGCTGGCTCGGTCACTGACTTCTGGTGGGGCCTGGATTCCTCACTCTGTCCTTCTCTCCCATTTCTCTGTCTGGAACGTGAAAGGCTCTGTATTATATGAAAGCGCTTTTCTGCTTTGGCAGTTCCAGATGATCTCGGAATTGTTTCCCATCTCCCGTGGCACTCAATGTTAATATGCTTTCTCATTTTGCTACCCAGAAGTCAGCAAGGGAAATGCTGTTGTTCCTTTTTTCCCTCCTTAGTGCCAACACGTAACTTTGCGAAGTAGATGCCTGTTTACTCCTGGTTGCTTTTCCACCAAAGGCAAGGCTGAGCCAAGCAAAGAAAATAATCCTTGGACCCTGTAGACAGTCCTGTGTCTCAGGAGCTCTTGAAAGGCTCTGCTAGGATGGCAGGGCCTAGCCCAGAGCCCTGGAGTGTCAGGTAACACTCCCCTTTCTTTTCTTCCTAAGACCCTGTCCCTTAACTGCTTACTACCTGTGCTTTTAGAAAATAGAACTCTGTTCCACATTGTCAGGAAACCTACATTTCTGCAGGCTTTGTAGGGCCGACTGCCCCTGGATATCTGTTTCCTTTTAATTTTGGTTTAATAGTATATATTTGAATGAGGATCATAAGTTTTACGTTTTCACGGTGATAGTTCGCTGTTAGATGTGCACAGTTGGTTAGATATGCATGTGATCCGTTGGTCTGATCGTCTGTAATCTCTGTCCTCCAGGAGTGCTGTGTCTACCTTTTGTTGTGGTCAGTCTCCTGCCACCCTCCCCCACCCCCCGGAGATTGCTGGTATTGAGATGTTTGTCTCCCCTTTAGAAGTGCAGCCTTGAAGGAGGAAAACACTCAGGACCCTGAGTGCATGTTGAATCCTTGATCCTGAACACGATTCTGCCCTGGAAGAGAGATCCTGCGACTTCAGTGTCTTGGCAACTTTGAAACAGTTTTATAATGAGGTGCTGCTTTTGTTTAAAGGGAAGGGAAAACCAAATTCCCACATGTAATATGAAGTGATGCTTGAAATGGAGATTGCAGGAAATGATGCTCTGGGTGTGTGTTGGACTCCTGTGTGTTAGGATGGCAGTCTAGGATTTCTCTAAACAAGAACTTAAGGAGATGCATATGCTTTTAAATAACTATCTCAGAGATTTCTGGTAATGTGTGTCGCCCCCCCGCTCCCCACC
>SJYR01000678.1:547480-560030 GCA_006410655.1 Kobus ellipsiprymnus | reverse complement strand
GTCTCCCCCCATGACCTCTGCCGCTGCAGTTTTTACCCCTGATTATAGTCAGCCAGGCTGGTTTTGGTGGTGCTTTGGGGGTTTTCTGTCCATATTAATATTGAACATGTGTGTATTGATCTTAAGATGTATTGTGACTCTTTCTGAAAGGCTCCCCATTTTAAAACATGGTCCCTGAGTTTCTCTTCAAAGTTAGTGTCAGCAGTAAATAGGACTTATTGCAGCCTCATGAGGCTTGTGGTTAGACTCTAGGAGAATCATGGTCTCTGTCTTCCAGGACTTTAAAAATGGAAAGAGTATTAGAGACAAATACATTGATGTGTACACAGCAAGAGGTAAGCTTAGGAATGAATATGTTTATTTAAGTGTATTGGTTTATGAGGTTTTTATCCAGAAGATTTTATAGGATTTTAAGGGGTCACTGCCGGGGGAATGTGGAAAGTACTGAGCCCCGAGGTGGGGCAATTTAGATTAGCATGCATGATTCAGGGTTTCTTCCATAATGGTTCCATCAAGCTGCGGCATGCTGTTTTGTCATGACTTCTCAAGGTGTGGCCTAGTACATTTTCTTGTTCTTTGGTCTTTCAGAGGATGAATAATAGCATTCTTGCTGAACAGAAGTTGGCTCTGTGGTTTTGGCCGTGGGGGTTTTTTCCCCACAACTGCACAAGCTGCCATGTCAGAAGCATAAAAGTTTTGGCCCCCTGTGTGCTCTACCACGTGGGCCTGAGCAAGCCTCCTGAGTGTGGAAGCCACACTCGTGACATGGGACTGAGGCATTCCCATCCCTGTTGTGAGCCACTGTGGCTTACACGAGCACGGCAGTGTTTGTGGGTAGGTGTGTGCATGCACGTGTGTACACACACACACGCTAAAGCTGTCGATCACAGAGAACCTGGAAATCCTAACCTAAACAGGGGTTGAGGAAGTTGGTTAGACTTCTTTGCTCACGATCTCTTATCCACTCGGGTGTAGTCTTCCTTCCTCCCTTGACGGTTCTTACTTGGGAGGATTGGTGTGATTGCCGATTTCTTCTTCCCAGCAATTGCCTTGGAGAGCAGATGTGCTCTTGGCCGTGCCGAGGTGGATGTGGCTCAGCCTTTGCTAACCTTCTGGGCCTCCGTCTCCTCTCTCCTCTTGCTCCTCTGGCGTAGCTGTGTGCTGCCTTCTTACACGGCGTTATGTTTCTCCCGTATATTTTGTGGGAATCTTTGGGATCTTGCTTTATTTATGTCTGTGAACTATCTTTCCAACTCATTTGTAGCCCTTTACAACTAGAGTTTTGTGAAAGAATTCGGCCCTACAGAAATCATCTCAGTGAATATATTCTTAGTTCTCTCAAGGAATGGACATTGCTAAGCCTTGTAGATGCATAGGAAAGAAATTAATCCACTACATAAGTAGCTGCCTTAGGGCGTTAGGACTTAATTCTTCCATGAACTCAGGTTGGCAAGGGCTGCTTTAGAGTCCTTTTTTGTCATATTTATTGAAGAAGAAATTTGTTGAGGAAGAAATCTTGATTCGTTGTAGTCAGTATTCTGAGTGCTGCTGCTTGATGCTTAGTATCCGACTCAGAGTTTACCTCCGATTCACTGAGACAGTGGAAACCAAGCTATGGATTTCCTCAGCTGCTGTCTCACGCTGCGTCCTCACATTGTCAGGTAGTTATACTTTTAACCACCTAACAGATAAAGGGAGGGTGATGGGGATGGTGTGTAAGCTGGATGGCTGTCTGTGCGGCAGGGCTCTCCGTCGTCTCACCTTACCCACTGTGGCAGCAGCCTCCAGAGTGGCCGCCAGTGGTCCTCACCTCCTTGTGTCATGCCGTCAGGCGGTTTCCTCCCACATTAAATGGAAGTGACCTTTGTCGCCGCTAGGATATGGAGGAATTGATGGAGTGTGGCTTCTGAGACTAGGTCTTAAAAGCATACTGACTTCCACTTTGTTTCTTTTGGAGCTGCCATGTTGTAAAGACCCTCAGTTAGCTTTATGGAGAGGTCCTTGGGACCGCCTGCCAGTGGCCAGCACTGACTTACCAACCTCGTGAGTGTGCCATCTTGAAGGTGGATCCCTGCAGCCCTGGCTGACACCTTGACTTATGAAAACCCTTATGAAAACCAGCTGGAACCACCCAGATAAGCTGCTTTTGCACTCCTGACCCCACAGAAACTTTGTGAGATGAGAAATATTTATTGTTTTGAGTAGCTAAATTTTAGGATGACTCATTAAGCAGTCTGAGACACTTGGCCAGCAAGATCAAACCAGACAGTTCTAAAGGAAATCAACCCAGAATATTAATTGGAAGGACTGATGCTGAAACTGAAACTCCAATACTTTGGCCACTTAGTATGAAGAGCCAACTCACTGGAAAAGACCTAGTGCTTGGAAAGATTGAGGGCAGGAGGAGAAGGGAGCTGCAGAGGATGAGATGGTTGGATGGCATTGTCGACTCAATGGACATGAGTTTGAGCAAACTCCGGGAGGTAGTGAAGGACAGGGAAGCCTAACATGCTGCAGTCCATGGGATCGCAAAGACTTGGACACAACTGAGTGACTGAGCAACAGTGAATAAGCAGTAGTGATAGCTAAAACACTGTACAGTTGGCACTTGAACAACTGGGGTTACAGGCACAGACCCCCAGGCAGTTGAAAATACACATTTAAGGTTATATTTGGCCTTCTGTATTCATGGTTCTGCATCTGTGGATTCAGCCAACTGTGGATCTTGTAGTACATATTCATTGAAGAAAATTTGCATCCTAAGTGGACCTGCCTAGTTTAAACCCATGTTGTTCAAGGATCAGCTGTATTCTCAGAGTATGATGCTTACTTGACTCATAACGTTAGATCACACAATGTGTAAATAAATAACTCAAGATGGTCCTTTGCACGCATGCTCAGTCACTTTAGTTGTGTCTGACCCTTTGTGACTCTATGGCCTGTAGCCTGCCAGCTTCTCTGTCCATGGGGCTTCTCCAAGCAGGAATAGTGGTGGGGGTTGCCATGCCCTCCTCCGGGGATCTTCCCAACCCAGCCATTGAACCCATGTCTCTTACGAGGCTCAAAGGCCTTTTGGGTAATTTTAGATACTCTTTCCACCTCTCCTTTAAAAAAAATCTATGTGGATAAATACATATAGATATATAGGACTCTTTAATAAATCTTAAATGAATATTGAGGGATTGTGTACAGTAGCAAGAGAAGTTTATGTTAGAAGGCAAGATACTTTTATCCTATGTTCTGTGATTTTGTCACAACCTAAAAATGTGTTATAAGGTTATAGTCTGCCTTAGGTGTAACTTCAGATTATGTTATTAATTTTGGAGGAAAACTGTAATGTTAACATAGATGGTGGGACTAAAGGTGATTTTTATTTTCTTCTTTATAATTATCTGTACTTCCTTCAAAATGTTTTATAATGAATTTATTACATGTAAATATTATTTTTAAAAACCATTATCATTAATATTACCAAAGTGTATACGAAGAGCTAATTGTTGTTTAAACTTTAATGAAAGCTAAATCAGTACTTTAGAAAAATTACCTTAATTCATTCACATGCTTATTTATGAGACATTTGAGCACCTGCTCTGCCAGAACATGTGTTGGATTCTTGCTCTTAAAAAGGTTTTGCCAACAGTTGACACTGATCCCTGCAATGGGGAGATACGTTTGTGCCTAAAGGGCTCTTGACACAGCGATGGGAAATGAGTTCTCACCGAACCTCAGAAGTCAAGGAAGATGTCACAGAGAGTATATATAGTCTGTGAAAATAAAGTCTTCCAGGATAGAATACTGGAAGTTGGGTTTCTCCTGAGCGTGGGAGCCAGAAGAGAAACAGAAGAGGAGCCCAGCCAACTCGCTAAATTCATGAGTGAGAAGAGGGGCCTGTTCCCAGGCGGGCAGAGAACCAGAGAGAGCCCTGTCCCTCCTCCCTGTGTTGGGAGGACCTTTTCTAATGTTGGAGAAATGGAATGTTTGATTGGGGGGGAATTAGGAGGAGCTGTAGAACAGCCTTTTGGTAGAAAAATCTCACACTTTTGGGCCGTTTTTTCCTTCACTTCCAGTGTAAATAGTGCAGAAGTGGTATTTTCCTTCACCATTATATGGAGGAAAACCAGAGTAAGCATTGCTCTGCATTTTAGGATTATCGTTAAAACTGGATCCATATAGCATCTTTGCACTGTTTCAGCTTCAGAAAGCAGTGGTGACTTCATGTCATATTCACGACATCAAGAATGTGCTTGGCGGGTCCCATTCACGCATCATGTCTTAGTTTTTGCGTACAGTGGGGTTGCTGTCATACACCTGTTCTACAGTTGCAAAAATTGAAACTCAGATCGAGTGACTGCCCAGAGCTCTGAGTTCTTCCATGGATTAGAACTTTGAGTCTCTATTTGATTTGTACATGTATATTTTTGATTAACATTTATTTTTTCCACTGAGGGTGAAAGATTTAAAAACAAATAGAAACCGTGGCCTAATTGACACTTAATCCTTTGCATTCTTTCTCTGGGGTTGGAAGGCTTAATAACAAAAAACACTAGCCTGTCAGGGCTCCGATTCTGGCAGCTTGAGAACTGTCTCGAGGTTTGGAAAGTGCTTGGTCTCCGCCGCGCTTTGCGCGCAGACAGCGGCTGTGATGGAGTCGCAGCAGCTCACATCATTGAAGGCTTCCTTTAAGTGCCAGGCGTCGTGCTGATAAGTGCCTTCTTTCATGGACTAGTTCAAAAGGAACGGCAGTCTCCCGATGGCGCTTTTCTCTGTGACCCCTAGTCACTGCCAGCACCTGCTGGATTTGCATTGGCTGCGACTCCCCCGGACTGTACGCCGCTGACAGGCAATTTCCATTCCCACAAATAGCGGTGCCCCATTTCGGAGAGGGCCGGCGATGCCGGTAGCCCTTTGTACAGATGTGGACGTTTGGCACAGGGTAGCTTTGGTATGACGGGCCAGAGCGTTTACGCAGGGCCAGTGTCCTGATGTGTCCTGGGATGCCCGTTCACTGCCTCCTGAAGTAGATGCTGCCTGCTGCCCTGAGCACCTTAACCGTCGATGGTACGGACAACTGTGAAGGGCCGGGGGGTGGGGGCCGGCTGTGGCGGCGGAGGGCGGAGGGCACCAGGTGCAGAACAATGACTTCCAAACTGTGTCCCGAGCTGCCGGCCCCAGGAGCCGGCCCCAGGAGCGCCGCACGGCCTCATTACCACATGAAACGCCGCAGAAGGACCTTTGCATTTTCTCCCAGTGACTGTTGGGGGGCCAGGGGGGACACCCTCCTCACCCCCAGGTATTAACAATGGAGCACAAACTCCTGGCAGAAGGAACCTCACCGTGTACCCGGGGGCTATTTTTGATTACAGCGAGTGGCTGTGTCTCAGAGTATGCCCTGGCAGATGACGCCCCTCCCCTCCCCCGCCCCTCATCCTCCGCCCTCCCCTGGAGATGAGCAGGCAGCCTGTCCTTTGTGCGTTTCCTTGGCTGGCCTCTGGCGCTGCTGCAGTTCACTGATATGTCCACAGCAGCCGGCCCGCAGGCCTGACAGGCTCTGACAGTGGTTTTTACCATATATGGCCATCAGAGCTCTGGGGCTGTCAGCCGGCCAGCATCGTTTCCTTCCTTTGCTTTGATTGGCTGTGCAGCGGGCTTGGAGAATGGTGGGATCTGGGAGTCTGTGGTGAGGGGAAGCCACTGAGTCAAGTGCAAAGAACGTTTAACTCTTTCCTGGTTTTCTGGAGCGTGTGAGCCTGGGCTGAGCACACAGGCAGTGCTGCTGGCAGAAGCCTCTGTGTATAAACGTGACGATGACCCCACGTCGGGCAGGCAGCGAGGAGCAGGTTTCTACATACCAATTAGACTACTGAGATAGACTCCAGGTGCCGTAGACACATTCCTGCCATCCCCGCTTGTCCAGAAGCCTTTTGTAACCATATGTAGTAGACGGTTCTGCTCTCGCCAAGTTGAATTCCGCGCTGACTGGGGGTGGGACCTGAGCTGAGTCCAGGCTGAGCTGGAGGGCAGTGATGAGCACGTGTTGGCCTTCTCAGAGGAGCGGGGACTTGGGTTTCCTTTCTGGCTGAGCTATAAGTCGGGAGTAAGTGATACAGGCTACTGAATTGGGTCTCTGCTCTGGTGCTCCTGCTTGTTTACAACTGCTGCAAGATGTCAGCTGCCTTGGCCATGCAGCCCAAAGCATTTGCCGAAAGAAAGAAAGAAAGAAAAAGAGCTGTGATATTTTTCTGGTTTTCATCCCCACTTCAAGGAAGGGTGGGTTTCTGCTCTAAGGCCTGTGGGTAAACCAGTGCAGAGCTGGGATTGGAAGGGGTGGTTCTGGGGCTTTTCCTCATTCATGGAGGGTCCTGTGGGAGGAACCCCCAGGGTCAGGGAGATGACACTCAGGACGGGGGTTCAGCAACCAGTTCCTCTCCTTTCTGAGTGGGTGTTGAATACTTTTAGTTTCCTGTAGTTGCTCTTACTTACATTGATAGTTCTTTTGCTCTCCAGCTTTTCCTTTCAAGCTGAACTGTGTTTTGACTCATTTCTACCTCGTCATGGGTTCCTAGTTTTTCTTTGTTCTCAGACCAGAGGTGGTATATGGGATTATTTGTCTGCAGTGATGAGGTTTTTGCTTTATAGATTTTCTGTTAAGTCAAGAAGTTAGGAGATAGAGCCTCTCCGTTTGCTGTTGTATATTTAGGCGTGGCTGAGCCAGGAAATGCCAACTCTTCCACCTTTCTGCTTTCTGATGATAAAATATCCATAGTTTTACAGTAACTGCCCCCAGATTCTTCATGGACTTTTAAAATGGTCTCCTCTCTCTTCAACCCAGTTTTTAAAGAGGACCTGCAGTGCCAGAATGGTTTGCTTGGCATTTTCACTTGTGCCCATGGAGACTTCCTTTTTGCTCACAGGCAGGTGAGGGCTCCTGCACCGTGCCTGGCGGCTGTGCTGGCCGGCTTACTTTCAGCGCCCAGTAACCCAATCTGTGTGTGCTCTTCCTGAGCCCCTCCTCTCAGCTCCACCTTAAGGTTAGCGTTTCTGGTTCCCTTAAGGTAAAACCTCCTCAGAATGTTCCATTCCTGGGCCAGGAAGGAGCTGTCACTCTTGGTGACCGCCTGTCTGCAGGCCCTGTGTCGTGTGCATTGGGCTTCCCCGTCAGCTGCGGGGTGCCCAGCCTTGCCCTGTGGACCACTCTCCCCTGCACCACGCCCGCCCCCACCAGCCACTGCAGCTCCTTCCTGTGGAGGAGCAGGGCCTGAAGAGATTTCAGCAGAACGCATATCCACATAAATAATGCTGCTCAAAGAAAAAGGAAGTTGGAAAAAAAAAGAAAAACCCACTTCAATAGTTACCCTTTTTTGACTCCTTTGAACTCTGCCCAGTGTGAATGGAGGCCTTATGCCCAGGCTCTGCAAACTTTTCATTTGCGTCCAAGCACGTGTTTGACTTACCATTCTTCTTGCGGAAAATGAGTTTTGAGGGAATTATTCCAAGGCCGGTGGTGAGAGATGATCCGTGCCTCTGAAAAGCTCTTCTGATGTATCAACAGTATGATAGTTACTGAACTTTGGACACGTCAAGTGATTTTGATCAGCATTTTTCCCTAAAATGAAAACCTGTATGAATATAAAGTAGGGATGAACAGTTTGGAAAAAATCTTTGTTCCTTGAGCCAGGGTATGGGGGGAAGCTGTTTGGGCCTTACATCTGAGGGTGGTGTAACCAGTCTGGATAATAAACTCAGATTATCATAATGGATTATAAAATGGCTGAATTATAAGAAGACTGCAGATGAGAAGTTTGGAGGGAAGTCGTGGGAGCTGCCTGTACTGGACTGACTGAGGGAGACTGCCGAGGAAGCAGGCAGAACCCACCGCCCCGGAACAGCTTGCATGTCTGACTGAATCCAGAGTGTAGACTAGGACATAGTGTGTGTTTTTTTAAACTTTATGGAAACATGTTGGTTGTGAGAAAGAATAAGCCTGCCAGGTAAAGTGTTGTGTGGCTTTTACCAAAAGTCGCTTTTGGAAGTAACCAGTAATTATTAGATTGAGCCTCCTTGGCACCAGTTTGGTAAACATCTTCAGTTTAATATTGAGCAAGCTAATGTGTGGATTGAAAGCAGTTACCCTGTCAGGCGGTCCGTCTTAAATGAAGAAACAGTCATCCTAAATGATTAATGCAAAGGTCTTATGGAAGCGTTCCAGAGTTGTATTTTGAGACTTTGGGAGGGTAAAATGTCTACACCTGTAAAATACACCATTAGCTTCCTTGAAAATACATCCCAGAGTGGAACTCCTTTATAGAAACATCTGTGAGAAGATTTTTGTATGTGTCTGTTTTGTGTGTATCAAAAGTGCTTTGATTGCATGGTAGTATCTTCAGTGAAGGCGATGAGTGCGCTTCCTAAACGTGGATTCTTTTTTGAAAGGAGATATGACAGGTAAGGTCGGGAAGATCCTTTGGAGAAGGGAATGGCAATCCATTCCAGTATTCTTGCCTGGGGAATCCCACAAACGGAGGAGCCTGGCAGGCTACAGACCGTGGGGTTGCAAAGAGTTGGACATGACTGAGCAACTTAACACTCCACTCTATGACACATAAGTAAGACACACTGTTAGATGTAAGTGGAAGCAGTTGTGGTTTCCTATTCAAGCTAATGGGAAATACCTTTGCAGTTAGAAATATTTTGAAGAGTTATGTTGAACTTTCTATGCCTAAGGAGGAATGTTTTTGCCAACTTATTTAAAATTGCAAGCATTCCTTCCTAGAGCAGTTTTACAAAGATATATTTACTAATGCTTAAATTTTGATTTTTCACCACCACCCCCCCAAAAGAGAGAAGAAAGCCTATGGGAGGAAAGTGTTCCCAAACTCTGTGGGTTTAGTGAAGCATCAGTCTCCAGGAGCTGTGCTGAGGCTTGTAGCCACTTTGAAATATTTGAGGATTTTTCCCAAACCCAGAGTAAATGACAGCGCCAGTGTCCTGGTGGTTCACAGCTACCAAGAGTGCTGGCTGGAACTTGTCGGAACCGTCAGCCTCAGCCTGGGCTGCCACATGGAAACTGCTGTCCCAGCTGTCCCTGGTGCCAGCTACACACACACTTCGGAGCTACATTTTACCCCGGGCTCAAATTGCTGGGTCTCCGGCGGGCCACTGAGTCCTTTAGATAATAATAGTCTGTAAGCTAGTGCTCTGACCTATTTCACTGATATGTCCCACAAATGTATGCCGTGGGGTCTGAGCCAGAGCCTTTGGGAACCTTGGTGTTGGTCATTTTCGCCACTTGAGTTGACTTGCTGGTAATTCTCATCACTTGGAGTTTAGCTGGAGAGGTACAATAGAAGTTGTCCTATGGCATGTGATGGGGATAACTAGTAAATAATCAGTATATTTAAACAATTATTCAAAGCAGGAAATTTATGTCTAACTGGCTAGCTAACCTTTGAATTCCATGCTAGCAAAGTAGTAATATTCTAGATGATGTAACTGAGGTGACGCATCCTTAATGAAACAGTGGACTGATTTGTTAGTAAATGAAATTATTCTATATATAAGCCTTGGGAAATTGATGAGTAGTTCTTAAATCACTGTTTAGCCAGAGATGATACTTTAAAAGCTGTTATTAAGTTCTTGTCAGTCTTCCTTCCATCCTCTGCATTCATTTAAATTTGCTGCTTAGATGTGCAGGTAAGCCACGTTGTCACCATGACTTGTAGTTATGTCTTTCTGAATGGCCCTTCACAATCTAGAATTAGACATGGATTCCTCAGTTTATTCACTGGATGATAAATGAGGATGTGTCGTGATTATGAATGAGAAGTGCATTCTCATTAGGTCCCGGCGCAGAAGGACTTTCTTAAATGATATGCCCTCATCTTTACCATATAAGGCCGTTATTGTATGGTTTCCTTCTGTTTCCAGGGACTTGAGCTCTCAGCAGTTTGTAATTGCCCAGCTCCGCCCTTTTAAAGATACATACTCATGGGTGAAATATGTTGTTGTGCTTTCGGTTTGATTTTATTGCGGGTAAGAAACTATATGGATGTGCAAGCCCTTGGAATCAAGGGCTGAGGCTTGACCGTGTGTGGAGAGCATCCTGCGTGTGAGACCGGCAGTGCACATTGAAAACAGCAGTGTTCCTCACACGTTCAGCCTTGTGTTCCTTTATCCCTACCAGACACTGAGTCGATTCCCTTCCCTCCGTGCTGCAGAAGGATGTGACTTTCCCTGCTTTATTTGTTATAAGGATTTAGGGCGATGTTATAACCAGAGGAAGCAGCTGTTTGCAGGGTATCATTTTTGATTAACTTTGGGTTTCTAATGACCAGCTCCCAATAATTTCCACTTTACTCTCGTGCCTTTTTCACAACCTCATGGCATAGTGGAAATTATCTTTCCCTGTAGAAACCTTGTAGGATTGTCAGTGATATTTTTGATCTGTGCTTCTTGGCTTTCTCTGTTGCTATTTCTTTATCTAGAAAATGGGAATAATAGAGTTGCTATATCATGCAGGTAGTTGTGATAATGCAGATAAAAGATCTTCATACAGTTCTTAGCATGTAATGTAGTCTTCTGAAAGCACTAGTGATTCTTATTACTGATTTTTTTAATAGAAAGAAGGGTAATAAGTGGCACTTGTCCTTTAAATGACATCCAAGTCCCTGTGAAAATGTTGGGCCCTTTAGGACTTTTATGCTATAGACTTGTTGGAGCTGAGTTGAGAATGCAGAAATGCTTCTTACTAGTCTCAGGTACCTTACTTAACTGAAGAATACTGGTAAGTAGCTATTAACTTTTGGCCAGGGTTGTGTAATTTTAACCTAAAAAAGAAAAGTCATTTAGTAAGCTTCTGAGTATATAAGAACAATTAGTTCCCTGGTGGCTCAGCCAGTAAAGAGTTAGCCTGCAATGCAGGATATCTGGGTTCAGTCCCTGGGTCAGGAAGATCCCCTGGAGGAGGGCATGGCAACCCACTCTAGTATTCTTGCCTGGAGAATCCCCATGGACAGAGGAGCCTGGTGGGCTACAGTTCATGGGGTTGCAAAGAGTTGGATAGGACTGAGCAATTGAGCACGCATGGCACAGCATTAATGTACTCCCAGATTCCCCTCAAGATTGCTCTATACCTAAGCAAAAACTCTTAGCCCAGATTGAAAAAAATTATTTGGTGTCCTTAGCTTTTGAGAGCTTAGTGACTGTCCTCTACCGTTAAGAATGCCACAAGTGGTTTGCTAGGGAGAGCCCCAGAATGCAGAGATCCTGAGATCAAATAAAACAATTCAGGTAGAAAAATTTTCTAAAGTTAAACATTTTTAAAAAATGTAAATTAGTAGCAGTACGTTAGTGTTTCTCAACTTTATTATATTTTAAATTATTTTTAAAACTAGGAAACAAGTCATACATAATAGAACACTTCTGTGCTCACCTACAAGATTAAACAGATGTTAAAATTTTGCCATGTTTGTTTCATCTCTGTTTTTGAAAAACAGTAAAGCATAACAGATGTAGCTAAAACACCGTTCCCCTTTTCATCTTTTTTTCTTCCCCAGAGGTAATCATCTTCTCAAAGTTGCCGTGTATCATATGTTTGTACTTTTATTACATGTACATATACCTATAACACAGACTATTATTTTCTATATGTTACACTTTTATGTAAGTGATGTTTATTCTTATACCAAAAGACAGTTAGATTGCTTCTGTGTTTTTCACTATTTCCAACAGTGCTGGCATGAATACCCTTCTTGTGCGAAATATGGGACAGACCATGTAGAAGTGGTATTGCTGAGGGTGGGCATCTTCCACTCCAGTTGTTTCCAGGCTGCTCTCAAAGGAATTGTGGCAGGATACTCTCTTGGGCGCAGTTTTTATGAGTTCCCCTTTCCCAACATCTTTGCTAGCACTTGTATTTAATTTCTAAATTCTTGCCAGTTTTAATAGGGGTCAAATATTATTACCTTATTTTATTTTAATATTATCAATTTTATTTAATGGTGATTCACTACATATCAATCACTCTACGAGGTGACTTAAACTTTTTTTTTTTTACTTTACAATACTGTATTGGTTTTGCCATACATTGACATGAATCCGCCACCGGTGTACCTGAGTTCCCAATCTTGAACCCCACTCCCACACCCTCCCCATATCATCTCTCTGGATCATCCCAGTGCATCAGCCCCAAGCATCCTGTATCCTGTATCGAACCTAAGCTGGTGATTCATTTCTTACACGATAGTATACATGTTTCAATGCCATTCTCCCAAATCATCCCACCCTCTCCCTCTCCCACAGAGTCTAAAAGTCTGTTCTATACATCTGTGTCTCTTTTGCTGTCTCGCATACAGGGTTATCATTACTATCTTTCTAAATTCCATATATATGCGTTAGTATACTGTATTGGTGTTTTTCTTTCTGGCTTACTTCACTCTGTATAATTGGCTCCAGTTTCATCCACCTCATTAGAACTGATTCAAATGTATTCTTTTTAATGGCTGAGTAATACTCCATTGTGTATATGTACCACAGCTTTCTTATCCATTCGTCT
>SJYR01000678.1:528215-546802 GCA_006410655.1 Kobus ellipsiprymnus | reverse complement strand
CTTTGATTTCTTTCATCAGTGTTTTATAGTTTTCTATATATAGGTCTTTAGTTTCTTTAGGTAGATATATTCCTAGGTATTTTATTCTTTTTGTTGCAATGGTGAATGGAATTTTTTCCTTTATTTCTTTTTCTACTTTCTCATTATTAGTTTATAGGAATGCAAGGGATTTCTGTGTGTTGATTTTATATCCTGCAACTTTACTATATTCATTGATTAGCTCTAGTAATTTTCTGGTGGTCTTTAGGGTTTTCTATGCAGAGGATCATGTCATTTGCAAACAGTGAGTTTTACTTCTTCTTTTCCAATTTGGATTCCTTTTATTTCTTTTTCTTCTCTGATTGCTGTGGCCAAAAGTCTTGTTCCTGACTTTAGGGAAAATGCTTTCAATTTTTCACCATTGAGGATAATCTTTGCTGTGGGTTTGTCATATATAGCTTTTATTATGTTGAGGTATGTTCCTTCTATTCCTGCTTTCTGGAGAGTTTTTATCATAAATGGATATTGAATTTTGTCAAAGGCTTTCTCTGCATCTATTGAGATAATCATATGGCTTTTATTTTTCAGTTTGTTAATGTGGTGAATTACATTGATTGATTTGCGGATATTGAAGAATCCTTGCATCCCTGGGATAAAGCCCACTTGGTCATGGTGTATGATCTCTTTAATGTGTTGCTGGATTCTGATTGCTAGAATTTTGTTAAGGATTTTTGCATCTATGTTCATCAGTGATATTGGCCTGTAGTTTTCTTTTTTTGTGGCATCTTTGTCTGGTTTTGGTATTAGGGTGATGGTGGCCTCATAGAATGAGTTTGGAAGTTTACCTTCCTCTGCAATTTTCTGGAAGAGTTTGAGTAGTATAGGTGTTAGCTCTTCTCTAAATTTTTGGTAGAATTTAGCTGTGAAGCCGTCTGGGCCTGGGCTTTATTACCTTATTTTAATTTGCAGTCGCCTGATTACCAGTGAGATGGAGTGCTTTCCATACATCTGTTGGCTTTTCATGCTTCCTTCCCTGTGGATCCCTGTTCCTGTCATTTGCCCCTTATTCTATTAAAGTGTTGTTGATTTTGTCAGATACACATTTTATGTATACATGCATATAATACTGTACAAATACAGATATAAATATTAAATCTTCTCCCATTCTGCAGCGTATCTTTTTACTTATGTTTTTTGTGAACAACCCACACTGCTGAATTTAGTTTACATTTTCCCCCCATTTTGAGGGATGTTTGCATCAATATTTATGTCCTGTAGGTTTCCTTCATGTCAGGTGGTACATTCCTTAGATTATGGGTTCAGCAGTGTGCCTTGATTTTCTGTTCTCTGGGAATGTTGGTTGGAGATGAGTTCTTCCTTGAATGTTGGGTAAAACTCATCTGCACAGCCATCCAGGTCTGTTACATTTGGAATTTACTGACTGATTGGTTTTGAGTGGGCAGTGACATATAGAGTTTACAGTACTGGTTCTTTTAGAGTTCTGGGTCTGTCTAGGCTTCCTGTTTATTGAAAACCTTTTGATACATCATATATTTTCTAGGAGATGGCTTATTTTGTCTGGAATTTTAAGATTTGTTTTAGCTATATTCCACACGTTTTGATATGGCATGTATTTACTGACCAGTTTTAACCTTTTTCTTACACTTTCACTTTTCTTTTTTTAACCTTTTTCTATTGGCTGTTGGCCAGTTTTGATTTTCTATGTGAATTATTGAGTAATTCAGATGCATTGGAGATTTTTGGTTTATATTTTTCTGTTAATTTTTAATTGTATCACATTTACTCAGAACATGCACTTTAGGATATTGATTCCTTGGTATTTTTTGAGATTTACTTTGTGGTATCCTAATTGGTTATTTTAAAAATAAATATTCAATGTGTGTTTGGAAACGATGTTAATATGTGCCTTGTCTTACCTCTACTGCAGTTACTCATAATTACTACTGTTCTATACAGTCAGTGCTCATTTACATTGATCACATTTACCAGTTTTTTTGTTCACTGCTTGATTTGGGATCCCAGCTCTTTGTTTTGGTTAACTTTTATTTCCTGAAATAAGTCCTTGAACTTAATTCTTTGAAATTATCTTTGAAATAAGTCCAAGAACTTAATTCTTTGCATAAGAGTCTTTAAATGCTAAGTTTTCAGTATCTTTTTGTTTAAAATGTCCTGTTTTTTTGGCCATCCATCACTTTTGAATGACAGTTTATCTGGGTATAGAATGCACAGGTGGTTGTTTTTTTAGCATATCCAAGATATTTTCCCCACATCTTTGTTTCTGTTCTTGCTTTTGAGAAGTCTGCCCACAGTTGACCTACCACGCTCTCTCCAAGTAATTTGTCTTGTCTCTCTGGCTGCTTTTGTTTGAGATTTTGTCTTTGTTTTAGGTGTTTGGGAATTGCACTAGGATGTGAATAGATGTGGATTTGTTTTTAGTTGTTCTCCTTGGGACTTGTGCCTCTTCAATCTGAAGACTTCACCTTCAGTTAAACTGGAAAAATCCTCAGCTTTCATCTCTTCAGTTTTTGCCTTTCTTGCATCCCCTCCTTCTGCAATGTCTGTTGCAGTGTTTATCAGATCCCCCCTTGGGCTTCATGTCTCAGGATGTTTTAAATTACAAAATATCACACATTCAAGAGAGTAACTACTATATAGTTTAAATAATGATAATAATGCATAATATAATGATAATGATATTAGAAAACAAACATGAGTGAGTTCACCGCCAGCACCTTGAGCAGTAGACTGTTACCTGGGGCAGGAGCTCCGCGGAGGAGTACTCACAGGGAGAGTCAGGTTGAAAACTCCTGGCTGAGGTGCTTGGTGACAGTTCCTTCTTTATGGAAGGGTATGGTCAGGGATGTTGATAGAGTGGGTTCCAGCAGTTGAATTCTGGCAACATTGCTGGGACAGTTCCGTGTGCTTTCCCTTGATTGTGTCAGTCAGTTCTCACATCAGTTCTGGAGGAAAGAACTCTAGGGTTCTCATTTTACGGGTGAGGAACTGAAGCTTGGCCAGGGCCTCAGGGAGAAAATGGCAATGCCACACCCCAGCCCTGGCACCTGGTCCCTTACTTTTGCTGCTCTGTGGCCCGTCGGTGACCCACATGGCTTCTCATATATGACCCAGGTTCTCTATAATACTGATTCAGGAGACCCACACTCTGGATTGAATTAGTTTTGCAAGAGAAAGGGGCAGTGTGTGAAAAAACCCAGGCCTCAGGTCTGTAGGCCGGTCCATCTTCACCCCTCAGCTGAGAACTCCGCTTTCTCAGCAGAAAACCCTCCCAGAGACTAAGCCGATGCCTCTGGTTGGGCGTCCTCCTGCGTCCCTGCCGCCGGGCCTCCTCTGCTGCACGTCTCGTGCTGTGCTGTGACTGGAGCTCTAGATGGGCTCCACGCTCGGCCAGGCCAGGCCTCCCTGCTTACCTCTCTCCAACACTCAGCTCAGTGTCTGGCCCAAAGTGCACAGATAACACATTTGTAACTCTTAATGGTGCAGTAAGTTGATATGTTATGGAGGAAAAACTAGTAATAAGTGCCAGTTTTTCGTTGAGTGTTTACTGTATTCCAGTACTATTTTTTTTTTTATAGATGTTACATAGATCATTGTAATGCTGGGCTATGATTTACCTCGTTTCTCATTTCCTCTTCATGGTAGTCCTAGGAGGTAAGTATTATTATTACTCATTTCACAGGTGATGAGCTGAAGCTTAGAGAAATTACTTGTCTGAGATCATATGCTATTTAACCAAGAGAGCCTGGGTTTGAACCCATATCTCTCTGACTCTGAGCCTGTGATCTCTGCTTTAGCACACTGCTTCCCTGGAGATTTCCATAGTCAGTGAAGAAATCCAAATTTACTGATCTTAAACATTTTCCAAAAAGCCTGCTCCTGTGTTGTGACACTTGGCCATAACAGGAGAGGTTGGTTTTACACTGTGGTGATCCCTTTCTGTCCACCTGTGTTTAGCACATGTAGAAGGACCTCAGAAAGGACTGGCACTAACCTTTTAAAAAGGAGCTAGCTTTTATACACCTGTTGTTGTAATAGCATTTGTCTTGGTTAACACAGAATTGGCCCAATAAGCCACATTGGCTTGTTAGGTCCAAGTGTGTAACATGAGCACATTGTGATGGTTGCTGTGACCAATCTGAAAAGTTGTGCTCTTAATGAGATGTGGATCTGGGTGGTGCCTGAGTGCTAAAGTGGTAAATTAGAAGGCCCAGCTGGTGTTTCTGTTGATTGAAGACAGCAGAGACCTTGGCACATCCTATGTCCTTCAGCCCCTGAGCACTGGTGAAAGCTTTTCTTTGTATTACCTTCACTTGCTTGCTCACAGTGCCATCCACTTCCAGAGCTGTTAATTTGTATATATTCAAGGGTATTAGCTTATTATATTAAAGGTTATATTTTACACTTTGAGTAATACTAGGTTTTTTTTCCTAAACAGTAGAAACACCTATAATTTACAGTTCAGCTATTTGTTAGAATTGTGTTTTGGTAAAAAGAGTTTTTCTTTTTTGCTGTGTCTCTTTATGCCACTGATTAATTAAATCTCTGGTTCTGGAAATGTAGCTCCTTTTGATAGAGCGTCCTCAGTAGTAACTCGGAGAAGGCAATGGCAACCCACTCTAGTACTCTTGCTGGAAAATCCCATGGATGGAAGAGCCTGGTAGGCTGCAGTCCATGGGGTCTCGAAGAGTCAGACACGGCTGAGCGACTTCACTTTCACTTTTCACTTTCATGCATTGGAGAAGGAAATGGCAACCCACTCCAGTGTTCTTGCCTGGAGAATCCCAGGGACAGGGGGAGCCTGGTGGGCTGCTGTCTATGGGGTCACACAGAGTCAGACACGACTGAAGCGACTTAGTAGCAGCAGCAGCAGTAACTATTTCTAGAAATGCAAGTTGATGGTTCTTATTGGTTGATGTTGGCTGATCTGAATGAACATGATCACTAGTAGAGTGTTGAGAGTTCGGGGTAGAGGTAATAAAGGAAAAATGGATCTGAGAAAACATGCAGACTCTGTGGCCTTGATGATACCTAATAGGTATGTTTCTCTCTCCTTTCAGACTGGTCGAATTGACAAATCCTACCCCACAGTATGTGGCCACACAGGACCAGTGCTGGACATAGACTGGTGCCCACACAACGACCAGGTCATTGCCAGCGGCTCGGAGGACTGCACTGTTATGGTAAGTCCCTGTGGTATGGTGGGCACGCAGGCCAATGAGGAGGATTAAAATGCAGAAAATTGTGGTAGCTTTGATTGTCCATTGTATTATGTAAGAATTTAGCAACATCAAAGTATAACTTTGACAAACCATTTTACAAGCCCTTATATCAAGGAGTTGTACTCTGTTGTCTTTTTTTCTTCTTTCGCGTGAGAGAGAGAGAGAGTGTGTGTGTGTGTGTGTGTGTGTTCTTCCTTGTTAACAGTTGACATGTCTGCATGGTTGGGAAGATTTTGGAAAGATAAAGTGACAGTGAAATATCTCCATGAACGCCATTGGGCAGCATAACCTTCCTCCCCACCAAAAAGGCAGGGAAAATTGTTAGCATGAATTGCATATTCCAGTGAAATAGGATGCCAGAGGTTATACAGATAAATGGGACATGAAACAGATACTGAGATAGTAATGAGTCTTTTGCAAGTGCTTATTTCCAAGCTAATGTTTGTGGACCCTGATTAAGAAAGTCCTTTGTCTGCAAACATCCAACTTGAAAGATTTTTAAAGTAAGTTCTTTATGTGCCCTAGGTTCTGAAAGTAGGTTATGTGTGAAACCAGGCTTTGGTGGAAGGAAGGAGTACTTTTGAAAGTGAAGCTTCTTGTTCTTGATTATGTTCTTCTGAGATGCATTTTTAACCCTATCCCAACATCTGCTGGAAAGGTTGAGCCTGAGTGCGGAAGGGGAGCCCTGAAGTCAGGTCTGGATGGGAGCAGGTCTTCCCTAAGGCAGTCTCTCACTTGGCAGTGGAGAGCTGCAAGAACCGCACTCGGGTAGCTCCCTCTTGGTTTTCTGTGCACTGAACCAGACCTAGAAACATTGTTTGGAAGGCTTTGTTAATTATAATTATTTTACATAAATACAAATTAATTCCTGAACTGTGCCATTTAAACATTTACCAGTTTTTCTCATGGACTTTTGGCTGAGGATAACTCCTCCTGTGATCTCATGATTTTGGCAGCCAAAGCATATTAAAGAAATATGCTGCTATTAAAAGGAATTGTTCCATTTAACATGCCTTGCTAAACTGATCATTTGAATGGCTGCAGATACATTTTGCTAAGGGAGAGGAACAGTGTTCTGACCCAATGCCAAATCTTAATCTAAGAAACCTTAACCTTTCTTAGAGAAGGGTATTTGACCCATCTCTCCTCATCTCCAGCATTATTGGTCATGTTACCCTTTTAAAAAAAAACAAACCACCTTTGTGTTATAAAACACGATAAACAGTTAAGTGAAAAAGTGAATTGAGAGATTTATGACAGTGAACATCCTGTGACCACCACCCAGGTCAAGAAGTGGGATTCTCCCAGCCCTCTCAGACTCTTCCTATACCCACCCCAATCCTGAGCCACCCATCCCTCCACAAGTAACCAGTAAATTCACCTCCTTGCCTCTCTTTGTGGTTTTAATCATGTAAACGTGCATCTCTGGATGATGCTAGAGCTCAGTCTTCCAAGTTTTAAGAGCTTGATAGGCCTTTTAAGTCTTGCCTAGTCTACAGGAAGAGCTCCTCCTCCATCCTTTCCTTGTCGGAGATGCCTGACCTTCGACCTGAAGCTTCCAGCAGTCCAGATTCTGCTGATTGCACCCTCATGGTCCAGTTCAACCTGCTTCTCTGTCCTTCAGATTCCCTGCGAGTTGGCAGCTGCATCCTGGAGTGTGATTAGATTTAGATTCCAACCCTTTGACAAGCCTAGAGCTCCAGCTCTGGTTTCCCTCAAGGCATGAGGTCTCAAGATGCCTGTTTTTCTTTTTTTTAATTTGCACAGTTACTGGATATCAGTTGTTTTCACTTTTCAGCTGGTAAAAGTTGTAAGCTGGTCCTCCCTCTTATCTATTTAGTTACCCAGGAGTATAGTTCATACAGGAAAGCAGGGTAAACACTTGATTCTTTCCTTTTATTTACCAAGTTTTCAAGATAATGAATTGGTTCTCGGTCTTCCTCAGAAGGTGACCAATTAGTTTTTCCTTTGGAGGTTTTCTTCCCCTTTCATTTCATATGGAACTTAGGGATTTGAACTTATTTCACAGTTTTTGATCCATTACAGTTCTTCTTTCAAAGCTCAGCTCATTCAGTCTTCGCTAATGGGAACCTGTCTGCAGTTCCCGAGTCCTTCTGACATGACCCTGCTTGTTACTGTTGCTTCCTTACTCTTTGGTATGTCAAAGTGTCCAAGGCCCATCCTGGACGTCTCTAGCCCCACACCTCGAATCGGCCTTTCTCTCAGAGGCTCTGGTTTCTTTGAATGGAAAATGGAATTTCTCGGTCACCGTCTGGGTGCTTAGGGATGCTCATTGTTACTCAATGTGGTGATCATTGTTTATTAAGACCGTGTGGTAAATTTGTTCAGAATATACATATATATTTAAAGATTTGATACCTTGTGACTTAGTTTTAATCTTTCTAGTTCAAAGTCAGGACTATAGAGTTTTTATCTGACTTCTTTAATAATACATCTCTGTCTCCTTTCTTTCACACACAGAATCCTGGTTTTCAGGGAGTCAAGATGAATTAAAATATTCTAATCTATCTCATTTGCTGTTTCACAGTATACACACAGTAGTCTCACACTAAAAATACCAATAGTATCAGCACTGTCATGATTGCTGAAAGCAGTTTAAAAAACAGTCATTTGGATCATCTGACACCCCTCCTCTGGTAGATTGTAGACCCCAGTTCTCTGGAAAGCAACCTGAGAGGGCTCCCTCCTGAATGGGCTGGATCCATACTGAGGAGCAGTTCCAAGGGACGGAATCAACTAGGAAAGGCTCATGGGAACACGTGCTCTAAGCTCTTCTATATTGACAGCAGCTTGTTGTGACCTTTATCATTCAGTTCAGTCGCTCAGTCATGTCCGACTCTCTGTGACCCCATGAATCGCAGCACACCAGGCCTCCCTGTCCATCACCAATTCCCGGAGTTCACTCAAACTCATGTCCATTGAGTCAGTGATGCCATCCAGCCATCTCATCCTCCATTGTCCCCTTCTCCTCCTGCCCCCAGTCCCTCCCAGCATCAGGGTCTTTTCTAGTGAGTCAACTCTTCTCATGTGGTGGCCAAAATATTGGAGTTTCAGCTTCAGCATCAGTCTTTCCAGTGAACACCCAAGACTGATCTCCTTTAGGATGGACTGGTTGGATCTCCTTGCAGTCCAAGGGACTCTCAAGAGTCTTCTCCAACACCACAGTTCAAAAGCATCAATTCTTTGGCGCTCAGCCTTCTTCACAGTCCAACTCTCACATCCATACATGACCACTGGAAAAAACCATAGCCTTGACTAGACGGACCTTTGTTGGCAAAGTAATGTCTCTGCTTTTGAATATGCTATCTAGGTTGGTCGTAACCTTCCTTCCAAGGAGTAAGCGTCTTTTAATTTCATGGCTGCAGTCACCATCTGCAGTGATTTGGGAGCCCCCAACAATAAAGTCTGACACTGTTTCTCTACTGTTTCCCCATCTATTTCCCATGAAGTGATGGGACCAGATGCCATGATCTTAGTTTTCTGACCTTTATACTTAAAGGTAAATTTTTCTGGATATAAGATCCTTGGCTCGCAGCATTTCCTTGAGTATTTAAATATCTTATTTTGGCATAAAGTGTTGCTATAAAAAACCAAATGATGGTGTAATTTTCTTTTCCTTATAGAGTATGTTCTTTTTGCCTAGATGTTCATAAGATTTTTGTTTTTTTTTCCCTTAAAATGTAGTACATTTTGCTAGACTATTTTTGGTTATTCCGAGTTGATGTTTCTGAGTGTGTGATGTGCTCTTTCAGAGTAGCTTCAGGTCTTTTTTTTTTTTTCTTCCCTCCAGGAAAGTTTTCTTGACTTAGAAGTCTTCAAAGTTTGTTCTTTTGCTTTGGTTTTTTCCTTCAGGGACTCCTGTTATCCAAGTGCTTTATCCTCTTTCTTTGATGTTTGATATTATCTGTCTAGCTTTGATATTTATCAGTTTCTCTCCAAACCTTTCTTCTTCTTCTTTTTTTTAGCATTTACAAAGATGTTTAATAGCACTCCTGTCTATTAAAGAAAACACAAAGTTCAAATGCCCAACAGTAATTATGTTTAACACTTGGTATATACATTTGGATAAAGAGAAACGCTGCTAAGAAGACATTGGATTTAAATAAAGGTGTTGTAGGTATAATTCATTACGATTTATATTATGAATAAATTAGAAAAAAAGGCTGAAAAAGACAGTAGAGGTTTATTTTTCATTATTCTTTCATTTGGGCCCAAATACACCACGCCCCTGCCCCACCAAGAGCTTATTACTTCCCACCATTAAAACATAATGATGACTCTCCACCAGGCAGTTACAGCACAGAACCAGCCCCTGGTTCAGTGGAAGCAGTGTTTGGGTCTACAGTTTATATCCTAACTTCGCCTCAGCTTGAGGAGCACAGACTCATGCCTTTGGTCACTTGAGACTTTTTAAAAAGCACCAACTGATGGTGTTAGCGGATTTGGACCTGAAATGCCACTGTCCACCAGAGAAGAGGCTCTCATTAGATTCCGAATCTGTTATTTATTTTTTAGAAATCAAAACAAGAAGAAACTTATGAGAACAAGGCCATCCTAGGAATGTTCATAAAACCTTTCTTCAGCTTGTCACTGATATATGAAATTACAGATAAATAAATATCCCCTCCCCAACCAGGTGTGAGGCTTAACCAGCAGCTTCAGAGGCTTGGTCTATCTATCGTGTTCAGAAAGAAACTTTGCCTTAAAAGGTCAGACCAGTAACACTGCAGCCCCAGCGGCCTCTGCAAGGAGCCCTTGCAAGCCACCAGCAGTCGGACACAACAGTGTCCAGCACCAGCCCCCAGGCCTCCGTCCCCAGAGTTTCACAGGCAGGGTCCATGTGAGGGGGGCAGCCCGTACTGCTGGAGGATGGCCCAATACTCCCCAGGGCACAACCGGGTAAAGGATGCCAGACTTTCCAGGCACAGGCAAGTCGACCACAGTTGAGCCTAGTCAACCTCAGGGCTCTGGTTGTCCCCAGTTGGTCCCCAGTCAATCACCAGGGACAGACAAGGCCAGAGGTCTTGGAATTCCTCAACATTCAGAGAGCTGGCCTGAGGGCTGAGGTTGGTGCTGGTGAAAGCAAGTGGTCCCCCAAATGCCTGGACTGAGTCGGGCCTGAAAGGCGTGGTCAGGAACCCGGATGCCTACAAGAGGAGTGGAGAGGTTCGGATCCTCAGAGGGTTCCATCCCAGGGTCACTGGACCTGGTGGCAGCGGGTGGCTCAGGAGCCCCTCAGGTGCGCGGACCTGGCAGGACCTGCAGACTTCAGCCACACTGGGGTCTGCGGGCCTTGGCCCCCTGCATGGGCGTACCAGAGACATCCCTCTTACTCATTTCTTGTAGGCTAAAATTTTTCTGCTTTTTACCTTTTATTTCTTTGGGGTTGTCATTTGTGTCTGTTTGCTCTTAGTTTCTTTGTTAGGCTTTGTTTCTAAAGTACTTTTACTTTGAGATCTAATTTTTTCTTGATTTCCACCACCTTGTTCTTGAATTTTTCAAGTTCAGACTTATAACGTTTTCTGTCTTGTTCTCTTAATGTCTTTTGAAGCGTGTGTGATAGTATTTAAATCATTTTTTGGTGCAGATCTTGTTAGTGTTCTGTATTGTCTGTCGGGGTGCTATTCTGTACCTTATTCTCTTTTTTTCTCGTAGTAGTTTTGGAGCCTTTATTTATTTATTTATTTTTGATCTCTTATTTTTATGTGAATTTAGTTTTTCCAAAGCTTTCAAATGCTGGCTGGCTTTATAAAGCTATTCAAACTTTGCAGAGCGCCCTCTTCTGTCGTTTTCAGGTAGTGCTGAGGAACACCGTGGCTTGCTGTGTATTTCCTGACCTGCTTTTAATTTGACCTTTCTGATTCCTTTGTCCATCTTACGTCGGTCCTGCCCAGCTTTGCTTCCATTTCTTGGAATTGCCTCTCAGTGTGGGCCTGTCTCAGAAGGGAGTCCTCTCTTGCTGTCTTCTAGAATATTGGGATCTAGCTTTCTCAGCCCCTTCAGACCTTTGCTGTTTCAGGCCCCTGTTCTTGTCCACTGTTGGGGAAGGCAGAGCCCCTTCCGTTTCCGTTGTGGTCTCATAACGGCCTGCTCTGCTCAGGTCTCTGGGGCCCCGGTTGCTGCCCCATGAGTTTCTCACACAGAGGCCGACAGCACACGGGTCGTGTGGCTGTTGGTGATTTTCTCCATCCGCTTGCATCTGGGTGTCACCTCGTTTTCTGTAAATATGGTCCCTGTGTTTTGTTTTGTCATCTGAGTGCTCTGTTTTTCTGCAGGAACTTGGGGAAATCTGCGGCTGACACCACCGTCTTCCCAGAATCCTCCCATGTTGCCCCTTTATTGGTTTTGCCAGAGTGAACATTTTGTAAATTTGGGATAAATCTTCCTCCAGCTTTTTTTTAGTCCCTTAAGTATGGGGCTGGTATTTTAATCACTTAATTTGCCTCAAATCATTTGATATTATTGGGCTAATTACAAAATGCTTTAATAATTCAGTAGTTGTAAAAAAAAGTTTTTAAGAAGTATTTGATCTCCTACCCCACCCGCTTCTTAATACCTCATTTTCCACTTGTTCTGAAGATAAAAGAACACCATACAATAGATCAAATAATTTCAAACAGCAGCTTTTATTAATTAAAAAAAAGAAGAGAAGTTGGCTTTAGTTTCCTCCTGGTGATAGCCCAGGAGCTGCAAATGCTATCAGGGCCCAGCTCTCGTAGAGAAAGAATGCTGAGAAAGTCCCAGGCCATGTATATATATTTATCTATGCTCTCAGCCTTAGCTACCTTACTTGTTTCAAAAACTGAATTAAATAAATAAACACACAAATACGCCAATTGAGAAGATCAAGGAAGGTATAAATATATAGTGAGTTATTATTCTTACAGTGAGTTTCGATGTATACTTACAGTGGATTCATGGCAGTAAGAATATCTTCGGCAGATAATTCAGTAGAAAAAAATACAACAAAACCAGTTTGCCAAATGAACGGTAAATGATTAAATTACTTTTGAAAACTGCCTTTTGTGTTTATGGCATGACTCTGTGGTGTCCTCTGCGTTTAAGTGCTGGTGAAGTCGTTGTGTGAGCATTGATTCTGTGACCGTGCTGCTAGTGCTGGCTGCAGTTTTGGAGGAGGAGTGCCAGCCTCATGGCACATCCCTCCATCGTTCAGAGATGGCTTCTCGAAGCCACCCGAAGGTAAATTTGACAGGCATAGTTTGCTCTTGACGTGCTGCTTGTTCTTGTCTTCTCATTTTTTGGCCACTCCACTTGGCATGTGGTGTGGGATCTTAGTTCTCTGACCAGGGATCGACGCTGTGTTCGCTGCAGTGGAAGCGCACTGGACTTCCAGGGGAGTCCTGGTGTACTGCTTCTTGAAGTGATGTTTTGTACAAGCAAAGAGCAATGATATAAACCCTGCTCCGGGAAACTATACTCTGCTCCTAGGTTTTCCAGATTTTTTGATACTGTGAGTTATTTTCTCTAACAAGATCTCCTCACAGAGAGTTTGAAAGATTACAGCTGTTGAGTGTTTTATTTGGGAAAATTTTAGCTCCAGGAAAATAACAACACCTTATATAATGCAAATAGCAGCCAAGGTAGGTTAGTGAATGGTGTCGACCCAACACTGTCCCTTGTCTGCAAACACAGCTGCGAAAGACCAGCTGTCCAGACAGCGGGGCCACCCGGTTGGCTCGTCCAGAGTCTGGGAGAGGGGGTGTGCCTGCAGGAGGAGCGCTCTTGCTTGTCTTCACCTGGAGGTTCTGATGGTCCCAGATGACGAGGCTTAAATGGCCACTGTTCCCTTTTCCCGAATCAGTCTTAACACTCCTGTGGACATCAACAGTGATCAGCTCCCTAGTTTAGCCAGTTTTGCGTCCGTTGTAAATTTTCCTATTGTGGGCTTTGCCTTGAGATAAAGATGGAAGTGACGTGGTTGGTGATGAGAGCGCATTCCCCAGGGCTCCAGCCCCTCTCAGTCATTCAGCAGGACTTGTTATTTCCATTCTGTCCAGATTGCATCTGGGCCGTCGGCCAAGTGGCTATCCTTGGCACATCGGAACCCCACTCTCCGTTCTTGATTTTCTCAAGACCAGCGTTGTTCTCAGTGTCGTGGTTCGTGAGGGGTGTCCTGCCCGCGGGGGTGGTTGGGTGGCGGCTTCTGCGGGGGGGTCACTGCTCTGCAGCGGCTGCAGTCTCAGCCTCTCCCTCTCCCTTCAGATCAGCGCTTTCCTTCATTCTGCTTTTGGAGTTGATTTCTTCTGCATTTAAAAAACGCGGCCTTTGTGGGGAATCCTTTTTGTGGCCATAACTCCAGTAGCTGGCCCTGTAGCAAGTTCATGACGGGTAATT
Organism: Kobus ellipsiprymnus; assembly: GCA_006410655.1. Taxonomy (NCBI): domain Eukaryota; kingdom Metazoa; phylum Chordata; class Mammalia; order Artiodactyla; family Bovidae; genus Kobus; species Kobus ellipsiprymnus. The sequence goes on along the minus strand of SJYR01000678.1, from coordinate 533,189 downwards.
AAAGCAGGGAAGCGGTGTCTGGAAACACTTTCTGTTTGCTTTAAATTTGCGCTGTGTTTGAGAAATAAAACCGTCAAACAGATACTCTTTAAAATGACTGCTTTGAGAAAAATCGCTTTTCTTAATTTTCCTCGCTTTTTTCCTGTTAGAACTGTTCTCTGGACCTGTCTTTTTTCATATTCAGAAATTCACGTGGGAAAAGGAGGCCAGTGATACAGTCATTCCTGAACAGGGGCTTAAAGTTGTTTTTTCCAGAACCATGTTCACTTTTCACCCACTGATTCACTTTTTCATCTGGAAGCCCTAAAGACTGATGGCATTTTCCCCCTTTCTTTCAAAACGAAGCAAGATAAAACATTGCCTTAGTAATGTATCATCCACACAGAAAATGCCAGGAATACACAGTACTATTTTAAAAAATAAGAAAAAAGCCAGGAGGTGAGGGGATAGCTTGTCGTGGCTGCTAGGCTGAATGTCCGCTGAGGGTTCAGCAGAGGGTGTCTGAGGCCTCTCTTCCTCTCTGCTCCCCGAGTATGTGTCTGGAAGAGCGAGTGGTATCAGAGTCCTTTCCGTGGCCGCAGAGCACAGAGAAGCTAACGGACCAGCCTGGAGGTCAGAGCTGGTCTTATTTGTGCTAATTGGCCTGGGCATGAACTAGAGCTTTCACACATGTGATATCTTGGACATAAATTAGGCAGTTAGGTACAGGGCTGAATTAATTTGAAGACAAATTAATTTCATTGCCAAGAATCCTGCTGTTCAGACTTAAAATTACATATTGGGGCCATAGGGGTCACAGTTCCAACAAGAAAAATAATCATGAACATAGATCCTTTTTTTTTGCCAGGCACTGTTTCAAGCCTTCATGTGGTGATTATATTTAATCACTGTTAACAGCACAGTGAGGCAGGAGCATGTCCCATTTTACCACTCAGGAAACCCGGGCCCAAGAGGTGACAGTTTAGTCAAAGGTCACTCCGTTTGCAGTAGTTCACCTTTGGGTGGTGCTTGGGGGTGCAGAATGTTTTTCCAGTTACCCTGAGAGGGCAGCGCTGGTGCTGTCCCTTGAATCGAACAAGGAAATCGAGGCTCCCGGAAGTGAGGCCCCTTTTTCATGCTGACGTGGCCAGTTATCGTCCCAGCTCTGGCGGAGACCTGGTCTCTGACATCCTGGTTAGCGCCCATACCAGGCTGCATCCCAGGCGGAGCGCAGGAGAACTAAACAGACTGAATGGGACTCCGGCGACCTCTCCAGGCCAAACTGGAAGGCCGCTGTGGCGGTAGCAGGGAGCCCAGCAAAGGGCAGAGAGCCACGTGCCAGCGGGCCTGTGAGCCAGCTCAGCGGGCACCGTGCAGGGCTGTGTCCACTTCGTGTGGAAGGACCTATAGGTGTGCCAGGCCTTTCCCGAGTCCACCTTCCTCCCTGCGGAGGCTGGAGGGCTGCTGTCTGCGTCTCCTCGCACAGGAGTTTCCCCACACAGTCACTGTCCCCTCCTGCTGGACTCTCCTGCCAGGGTTATCTTCTTACTCTGCTGTCTCCCAGCCCCTCAGCCAGCCTCTTTGGAGCATCTACTCTTTAGAAAATTGCTCCCTACAGCTGTTTTCTTTTGAAACTAGATCCTTGATTTCCTTCCTTCCCTCTCCCCTTCCTTCTTTCCTGCTTCCGCCTGTCACCTAACTCCTATTCATCCTTAGAGGTGTCTCCTCTGGGAATCTTCCTGGATGTACCAGACTCAGGTGGCAGGAAGGCAACCTCGTGACACTTAATTTTCACTCCACTTAGCTTACACCAGTGTCGCGTTGGTAATGTAGACTCTGGTTTCCCAGTGAAAAAGACAAGTAATAACTACAGCTAACACTTGCCCAGAGCCTGCCTTAGGCCAGGCCTTGTTCTGAGTGCTTTAGATTCATGGTGTCGCGTTGGTCTCCGGACAGCCTCAGTGAGAGCAAGTTCCTTATTGTTCCCGTTTTATAGGCGAGGAAGCTTGAGGTCCAGATAGGTTAGGTGAATGTCCCCAAGGTCATACAGCTGGTATGTAGAAGAATTAGGATATTCCTCGCCCCTGCACTGTACTGGGGGCACTGATTGTGTGTCAGGCACTGTTCCAGGGCTTTCTCATGGTACTAAATGAAGCCTGACGCTTCCCTGTGCTGAGCCCTTTGACCATCAACGAAAGAGGCCTGGGCTGGAGTGGAACCAAGGTCTGTTTGGTTTCTGAGCCCATGCTCCAGCTTTCTGCTTGACTTTGCTGTCTTTGACTTTCGATCTCATAGACCGACCACTCTGCTTTGTTAAGGCTATAAACCTCTTGAGAGCAAGATCTAAGTTTAGTTGTCCTTCCCCTCCTTGCCTGGTAATGGGCCTGTGTTATGGTGGCTACTCAGGGAAAGTGCTCGAGTGAGTGACTGAGGTAGTACAATGGTTAGGTGTCTACGTGAAATGCATAAGCCTTGTTGATGGAACCATGGGTCTGCCAAAAGTTAGATAAAGAAGGGACAAAGAATTTCCTCATTTTTAAAAGTATATAATAAATATTATGCTCCATCACTAAAATCTTGCCATCCAAAGAAAAGATGATGAAGAAGCTTGAGAAAGAAGAGATGAAGTCCCGTTATGAGCTCTCATGTTTTAAGACAGGAAATGCTGATTATATCCAAAGCCACCCATCACTCCACGCCTCATTAGGGATTTAGAAAATGCACTATTTAATCGGGGTCAGTCAGGCACTGAAGGTTTTACGATCCTTGTGGGAAAACCTGGCAGCCCGCGGTCACAGTGCCACCTGGAGACAGCATGTGGAATTACACGCTTTCTGTCCCAAGCCTGGTCAGAATTCATTTTGCGAAATCCATTTCCTGTTGAGTCATTGAAGTCCCACTTCCTAATTGTTTCTCTGCCGACTTCATGCTTTGATTAAACCAGTTCTTGTTTTCTGTTCAAAATTTCTGTCCTGCTTTACTTTCAAATAGCCAAGTTCAATGTGGAGCTGTTTTACTGATCATAAACCCTTGAATAAAAACAGGGGAAAGCAAACAGGTAACACTAGAGGGTAGCAGACACCCACACTCCAGGAGAGGGGGCCACAGGCCAGAATCTGTTCTGTTTGGAGGAGAGAAGCCTGGTTTGGGTGATGGGTGGGAAGGAGCAAGGTTGGTCTCCCTTGCCTTCCCATGCTGGTTCACATCTGCCTTAAAACCTGCTGAATGATGGAGCATTCAGGGGAAATTTGGGTTTATGAATAATCTCATAATTCACAACTTTCCTACAGTCCTCAGACTGGCACCCTTTTTGTTCTGATTCTTTGCAGGACAACAGAACCGAGCTGAACCTTAACCACTCCTAATCCAGACTCTGCCTCCACTAAGCAATTGAAAACAGACAGTTGTTTGTCTCCTCCTTAAAAATCCCCAACAAAGGAAAATTCTGTTTCTCACTTGTTCCACTGTTGAGCATGATTTTTTCCACTGGCAAGTTCTAAATTTGTTATGAACTAGTTGCATAAACTCTTTTATGGTAGAAGATTTACTTAATCTTCATACAGAAGAAAATAATTATTTTAATCTGTAATCTTTTCAAAAGTTTAAATGTTATTTAATATCTGGTTTTAACAGCTTTATTGAGATTTAATTTACATATAGCTCACCCATTTAAAGTGTACAATTCAGTGGTCTTTAGTATATTCACAGATATGTGCCACTTATCACCACAGACAATTTTAGAATATTTTTATCACCTCAGAAAGAAGCCCCATGTTCTAAGCTGTTGCACACGCGCGCACACACCCCCCCAGCACTAAGCAACCACTAATATACTTTCTGCCTCTGTAGATTTTCCTTTCTGGACATCTCATATGCGTGAATCCTACAATATGTGGGTTGTCAAAACTGGCTTCTTTTACTTAACCTAATATTGTCAAGCTTCCTCCACATTGTAGCATTTGTCAATGCGTGCGTGCTCAGTTGTGTCCGACTCTGCAATCCCATGGACTGAATCCTGGCAGGTTCCTCTGTCCAGGGACTCTTCCCCACCCAGGGATCAAACCTGCATCGACAGGTGAATTCTTTACCACTGAACCCACAGGGAAGCCCAGTGTGTCAGAACTTCATCCTTTCTTTGGTTATATATTCCTTTGTGTTTCACATTTCTTGTATTCATTTGTCAGTTGCTAGACATTTGGGTTGTTTCCGCCTTTTGGCTGTGATGAATAATAATAGGTTTATGGTGCAAACATATATTTTCCTTTTTCTTGGGTAGATACCTAGAAGTAGAATTGCTGGATCATAGAGTAACTTTGTGCTTGATCTTTTGATGAATTTCTAAATTGTTGCCCAAAGCGGCTACTCTATTTTTCATTCTAGCCAGCAGTGTATGAGGGCTCTGAATTCTCTACATCCTCCCTAATGCTTGTTGGTATCTGTCTTTTTAATTCCAAACTTCTAGTGGGTATGAAGCGATATGTTATTGTGGTTTTGATTTGTGTTTCCCTGGTGGCTGATAATGTTGAACAGTTCTTCATGTGCTTTTTTGCCATTTGTATATCTTCCTTGAAGAAATATCTAGATTCCTTGCTCATTTAAAAAAATGGGATTATTTTTCTTTTCTTATTGCGTTCTTTATATGGTCTAGAAAAAGTCATTTTTCAGATGTATGACATAAATTATTTTCTCTCATTCTGTGGGTTGTCTTGTCCCTTTCTTGATAGTATCCTTTGAAACACAGAAGTTTTTAATTTTGATGAATTCCAATTAAGGTTTTTCTTTTGTAAGAACATTTCTTCAGTATGTGTTAACAAAACTCTTAGGTATCTTTTTATTTTCCCAATGTAAAATTATAGAAAATATGATGTTTGAAAAACTATGCCACCGCCCAAGAACCTCTGGTGGATAGAGTTTGCTTTCCCCTCAAGACCATGGGCTTACCTAGGGGTTTTCACCCCAGTGCTTTTTTTTTATGGGTGCTTGTTCAGTCTTTTT
>SJYR01000678.1:476912-528083 GCA_006410655.1 Kobus ellipsiprymnus | reverse complement strand
TTTTTTTTTTTTTTTTTTTTTTTTTTTTTTTTTTTTTTCAATTTTTTGGTATGGTTCTAAGTGGAGAGTTTTTAACTTAACAGTGAATATAAAATAAAATCTCCACTAATAGTAAGTAAAAGCCAGAGAGGTCTAACATTTTTAGAGCTTATGGATATTTTGCTCTTTGTTATCCTACTACATTTGAAAAACAGCTATTCATGTTTCACCACATTCTACCTTTCACCCGGAGACCCCTGTGCGTTCTGTTTCCGCACAGTGAGTCTTCCCACAGGATGGTCACATGAATGTGGCAACAAAAGCCCACCACTTTCACGTGGATCACCTTTCTTCCTCTTCCAACAGGTATGGCAGATCCCAGAAAACGGACTCACCCTTTCCCTGACCGAGCCCGTGGTCATCTTAGAAGGCCACTCAAAGAGAGTTGGCATCGTAGCCTGGCACCCAACGGCCCGCAACGTGCTTCTCAGCGCAGGTAGGAGCTGAGCGGCCTCTGCTTTCCTCTCCCCCTCACTCCCCACAGCCCCCTGTTAGGGGAGCAGCAGACACGCTCCAGCTGTGCTGGCAGCTGTGAAATCAGAAGAACCCAGGGTGGGGTGCGGGTGTCCCCCAGCCCACGTGCGCCCGTGTGTGTGTGTGTGTGTGTGTGTGTGTCTGTTAAGGCCACTTGGGCAGATCCGGTGGAAGCTGTGGACTGCTTGTCTAGAAGCAGGAAGGGACACGTACTCAGTGTGTCTCAGCAGCCACGGCTCCCGCTGGGGCTCCCACAGCCCTCTGTTGTAGTTACTCCTGATGTGGTAGAAGGAGCCCAGGCAGGAGGCAGGAGCTCTGGTATTGCTGCCTATGTTGGGGTGATCTTGTTAGTTTAATATGCTCTTTCCTTTTAAAAATACTTCCATGTTTCTCCTTGTAGTCCAGGTATATTATAGAGAATATAGATAAACAAAAAGGAGAAAATAAAAATCACTTATAACCCCATCACCCAGAGGAAACATCATTATTACCCCATTTTGATGTTTCCAGAAGATATTTCTGTGTGCATAAATGATTTTACGCACAAAGAAGGGTTCAGACTCTTTCACGTGACCTGCTTTCTGCACTTGCTGCGACACTGTGGTCCTTTTCATACATACTGTGTGATATTTTTAATGACTCCATTAATAGTCCATTGTCTGGATCCCTCTGTTTATTTAGTTAGTCCTCTGTTTTTAGACATTGAGGTTGTTTCTGCTTTTTCACTGTTAAACAGCACTGCAGTGAATCTTGTGACCAAGTCCTAGTTGTTCCCTACTGCTTTCCCACTTGTATAGTTTCCAAGTTTCATCTTAAAGAAATCTTTTTCTTTGTTCAGGAATAGGAGCGTTTATCTACTATCATAGAAGCAACACAAAGGACAGGAAGGAGGTTTGTTGGGTGATGGAAATGTTCTAGATCTCAACTGTGATAGTGGCTAGATGAGTATATATGTCTGTCAAAACTTAACCAATGTATACTTAAAATGAGTGCCTTGTATGCAAACTGTACCTTAAAAAAATTGGCTTATTAAAAATGCGGTGCTAATGTTAGTGGTAGAACTTTAAAGTCTTTCACTTTACCAGTAAAAAGGAGGGGAGAAGTCCAGTTTTTAACTAGGAATGAAAGGTATTTGTAATATAGTGCATTAATTTAAAAATCTAATGCCTGGTGCCTATTGAAACCAAGAACTACTTAAAAAAAAAAAGATTCTGTTTTTTTAAATCACAATTGACTATAACTGGGAACCCTTCCAGTGTTTTACTCAGAACCTCAGTCTGATAAGGAGAAAAAACAATTCCAAAGGTGGAATTCCATCATGGAAAATACCCTACTGCCTGCCTCATCGAGGTCAGACCTAGGGTATCATCGGCAGACCAAGCCCAATCTCCCTTGTACAAGCTGAGGAGAATGGTTGATTGCAGCGTTGTGTATATTTTAAGACTATATAATCCATCCACAGTGGCTGGAGTTACTTATTTGCCTGTGATGAAGGAGGAAGAGGACGGATCAAGTCTCTATCCCAGAATTTAGTTCCAACTCTTCATACTGTTGTGCAGCTTTTTCACCCATTTCCTACTTCTAAAGAGATGGGAATAGCAGACACCTGACCTGCCTCTTGAGAAATCTGTATGCAGGTCAGGAAGCAACAGTTAGAACTGGACATGGAACAACAGACTGGTTCCAGATAGTAAAAGGAGTACGTCAAGGCTGTATATTGTCACCTTGCTTATTTAACTTATATGCAGAGTACATCATGAGAAACACTGGGCTGGAGGAAGCACAAGCTGGAATCAAGATTGCCGGGAGAAATATCAATAACATAAGATATGCAGATGACACCACCGTTATGGCAGAAAGTGAAAAAGAACTAAAGAACCTCTTGATGAAAGTGAAAGAGGAGGGTGAAGTAGTTGGCTTAACGCTCAACATTCAGAAAACTAAGATCATGGCATTTGGTCCCATCACTTTGTGGCAAATAGATAGGGAAGCAGTGAAAACAGTGGCTGACTTTATTTTTTGAGGCTCCAAAATCACCACAGATGGTGACTGCAGCCATGAAATTAAAAGACGCTTACTCCTTGGAAGGAAAATTATGACCAACCTATTAAAAAGCAGAGACATTACTTTGTCAAAAAGGTCCATCTAGTCAAGGCTATGGTTTTTCCAATAGGCATGTATGGATGTGAGAGTTGGACTATAAAGAAAGCTGAGCACCAAAGAATTGATGCTTTTGAACTGTGGTGTTGGAGAAGACTCTTGAGAGTCCCTTGGACTGCAAGGAGAGCCAACCAGTCCATCCTAAAGGAGATGAGTCCTGGGTGTTCATTGGAAGGACTGATGTTGAAGCTGAAACTCCAGTATTTTGGCCACCTGATGAGAAGAGCTGACTCATTTGAAAAGACCCTGATGCTGAGAAAGATTGAGGGCAGGGGGAGAAGGGAATGACAGAGGATGAGATGGTTGGATGGCATCACCGACTCAATGGACATGAGTTTGAGTGGACTCCAGGAGTTGGTGACGGACAGGGAGGGCTGGCGTGCTGTGATTCATGGGGTCGCCAGGAGTTGGACACAACTGAGTGACTCAGCCCTTAGGTAACTTAGCTGTCCTGGTTATCAGTAGCTAATTTTTCTAAGTGTTTGCAGAATTGGCTTATTGACAAGAGTTTTGCCTTCAGGATGTCCATCCTTTATGTTGCTTCCTCCTTGTGCTAATGTCCTGGAAGCAGCAAATGGTGCCTCTTTTTAAAGGGGCTTCGAGGACAGGGGGCTGACCATGGAGGGAGGATGGGTTGATGAGCTGAGGGGCTGTGGCTCAGTTGACCTGTGGCCTCTTCAGGGATCACGTTCTGAATTTATGTGCCTATTTAATGGCAGTTTGTGCTTCTTAAACCAGGCCAGTCTTGGCCTATTTTTCTTTCCTTTTTGAAGATAAAAATCTGCCATGAGCAGATGGATGGGCATTTCCATTCACTTACTGTAATTTACATGCTTTGGTCGAAGACCGTGTGTTACAGCACCATTGATTGCAGTAACCTCCTACCCAGTCTTTGTCTTGAGCCTCCTAAACCGTTATTTAAACCCTTTATTTTTAGTTTCTCTGGAAAAGAAAGAAGCTGTATTCATTCTGATGCATGTTTTACTAGAAAAGGAAACTTAAAGTCACTCAGGGTCCACCAGCCCAGTTAACTCTATTTTAAAAAAAATAGGATTTTATTTTCCTGCCGTTCTTTGTTTTTGTTTCCTTGGTGGTTTTGTTTGTTTCACATGAACCCAGACTTAACAAGCTGTATTTTTCCTTTACCATGTTTCTTTTACACAAATCTCTTTTTTACTTGGTCATTTCAGGTTTGATTCCTGGCAAGTGGGGCTTCTTATAATTAGCATCTCCATTTCAGTCCATATGTGTATTTATCCTCCCTGTGCTTATGGTTTTCACAGATGGGTTGTGTGGGCGTTTCTCATCCCTGAGGGTGTGGTTCTTGCTTGCAGGCTGTGATAATGCCATCATCATCTGGAACGTGGGGACGGGGGAAGCCCTGATAAACTTGGACGACATGCATTCAGACATGATTTACAATGTCAGCTGGAATCGGAACGGTAGTCTGATCTGCACAGCCTCCAAAGACAAGAAAGTGAGAGTGATCGATCCGAGGAAACAGGAGATTGTTGCTGTAAGTATTCTTAGGGCAACAGCCCCTGTATTTATAGTGCTCCAGTGGGTGAGAGCTTTCTGCTTTTTAACACAGACCTGAGAGGCTGGGCTGCCAGTCTGTGGACCCTTGCTGTGTACAGAGACCCAGCTGTGAATCAGAAAAGGCTTGTCCGGGCTTCTGTCTCCCAGTCGCCCTTCTCTTCAGAGCTGTGCATATGCAGCTTTTACCCAAGCCTTCCTGGTAAGACTTCCCTGGTGGCTCAGATGGTAAAGCGTCTGCCTACAATGTGGGAGACCTGGGTTCAGTCCCTGGGTTGGGAAGATCTGGAGAAAGAAATGGCAACCCGCTCCAGTATTCTTGCCTGGAAAATTCCATGGACGGAGGAGCCTGGTAGGCTACAGTCCATGGGGTCGCAAAGAGTCGGACACGACTGAGCGACTTCACTTTCTTTCTTTCACTTTCTCCCTCTCAGTTGTCAACCATTTCTCACAGAGAGACAATTTTTTCAGATCAGTTTGCTTAAGAATTTGCAAGTCTAGGGCTTCCCTGGGGGCTCAGTGGTGAAGAATCCACCTGCCAATGCAGGAGACATGGGCTCAATCCCGGGCCTGGGAAGAGCCCACGTGCTGTGGGTCAGCTGAGCCCGTACACGACAACTGTGGAGCCTGTGCTCTAGAGCCTGAGACCGCAGTGTTGAAGCCCCAGCACCCAGGGGCCCGGGCTCCTCAACAAGAGAAGCCAGCCCAGTGAGAAGCCTGCACAGGGCAACTAGAGTAGCCTCCACTCACCACAGCCAGAGAAAGCCCACACGCGACAACAGAGACCCAGCACGGCCAAAATAATAAGGAAGAAGGATTGAGTTGAAGATACAATATCCCCCTTAAAAAAAAGACTTGGCAAGTCTAGATCAGCTAAGCCACAGAGTTTTAGCCGCATGCTGGCCTAGGACTGCAGGTAGCTCAGTGGACTCCCTCCCCTGCTCCTCAGTTGGTTGTTAAAGGGCCGATGACGCCGAGTGTTCTTCCCTCAGCACAGCATCCTTGGTCCTGCCCTCTGAGCTAGGCCTCCACGAAATCACACATTATGACAAAGATGGACGGGCAGGCCTTCAGTCACTTCTCCTCTACTCTGTGCCCTGTCACAGCCCTTCTCCAAGAAGGTAGCTCTTGCCCGGAATTGCTTTTTATGAGTCAGGCGACAGGCGTGGCCGGTGCTTATCAAGGCCCTGTGCGTGTGGTTTCTCCACTAGAACCTTCCATAGGGCAGAGCTGGTGGGCTACCACTGGACAGATGAGGCCAAGGAAGGGCTTAACCAGACTCGACTTCCTGTCCCATGAAACTGCTGGCGCCATAGCGTATATCCACCTTTAGGTTATTGCCATACTTTTGAGAAACAAATGTTTGGCAGAGCCCTTTCACGTGTTTTTGCGGAGGCTAGACTGGAGTTGGTGGCAGGGGCTGGTGGAGGGCTGAGGCCTTTCAGTGCAGGCCTAGTGTGCTTGCTCGCTCTCCAGCTGAGGGGCCTCGGCCAGATCCCTCGGTGTCTCTGCTTCCTCCTCCTTCAGGGAGGGGGGGTCAGCACTGACGTGCGCATGTCACACACAGCTGCGCACACACAGTCACTCCTTTGATGTGAGTGGCATGTGGGGTGTAGCTGGGTTCACTGAGCCCCCGCTCTCCCTCACTTTTCCTTCCTGCAGTCTGACTGTGTGTAAAGCGCCTCTTTGCTTTCTCACCCAGGAGAAGGAGAAAGCACATGAAGGAGCCCGACCCATGAGAGCCATCTTCCTGGCCGACGGCAATGTCTTCACCACTGGCTTCAGTCGCATGAGCGAGCGGCAGCTGGCTCTCTGGAACCCGGTACGTGCCGTCGCGGCCCTGCCATTCCTTCACAGCCTCAAGCCTTTCCTTTTCTGAGTGCGCCTCGAGGTGGGTCAGTAGATGATAGGGTTCTTGGTGTCATATGCTGAACTCCCGCTCATCTTAAGTTGGATGTGACGTTCTCATCCTCACTGGAGACTTACTGCTGAGTGTGTTTTAAAAATGCATTCCTGATGCTCCCAAGGAGTCCATGTTTACTGTTGGTTTTCGAAAGAATGCATGAAGAGTCCAGTGTCTCAGACTTGGGAAGTAAGTTCTAAACTTAGTTAAAATGTTTTCTAAAGAGCGTGATCAAATGTCTAAATCAAAGTAGTCCTGCTTGGGAAAATGTTCCTGACAGCACAAGTGGGGAAAGTACTGGACTGCGTGTAGGGTGTGCCCCCACTCTGCGTGTGCGCGTGTGCCGCAGGGAGTAAGCCAAAGCAGTCGTCGCCCCGCACTGGACCATGGGGTTATGGCGTATGTGAGGAGTTTTGTATTTTTCCTGTACCTTTTAACTTTCTAAAGAACATGAGCTTTTTTCTTTTAACAAGAAAAAAGTACTTTAAAAAGAAAGTAGTCACAGAAGAGATGGACTCTCTTGTCTCTCATGGGATCACACTGATGGGGGCGTTAATTATGCAGTCAACTCAACATACTCCAGTGAGCTGGATCTCATAGAGTATTCTTACTGGTAATTACACATATGAATATTACATGTGTGTTGTTTAAACTTTCATTATTTTAGGGAAATGGCTAACTTAGAGATGAAAGAATGTACCATCTTATGAAAATTCATCTTTTAAGATGTGTTTGTATGTACGTGTGTTTGTGTGTGTATACATATATGTGTGTGTATATATATACTTTTTCTTCCAGAAAAATATGGAGGAACCAATTGCTCTTCATGAAATGGACACTAGCAATGGGGTTTTGCTACCTTTCTACGACCCTGACACTAGTATCATTTACTTATGTGGCAAGGTAAGCAGTAATTTTCCTGTTTGATCGTAAATCCTGTCAGAAGAAAAGTTTATCCTTCAGAGCTTTAGTAGATGGGCAGTTGTATAGAGCACTTTGTAGATACGAGCTTCTGATGGCCTCAGAGACTCTCCAGAGGGTTCTCACTCCTGGAGTGCTGTGTTAAGAGCCAGATCTTGGATCATGTGGCCCGACTCAAGTGTCAGAGGGTGACAGTCATTACAGGAAGACCCCACACGAAACGCAGAACCGCTTTCTGCTGCCTGATGATCTCCGCCTAACTAAAGTGTTGGTAGCTTTATCTTCATTACTGTTACATCATTTTAGAAAGTGGTGACCTCAACAGCCCTTCTTTTTTTGTAGGTTCAATAATCATATAGAACTTCTGTAGTTGAAGTAATTGAATTAATAAAAATAAATATGTTGATGTGTTCCCTTCCCCAAACCTGTCAGATAGTCCCTCGCTGGGTGAAGCTGGGGGTGTCTTATTATTGCTTCTGGTTCACAACTGATGGAGTAAGCTGCAGACCTGCTTGACATTTTTATAGGTCAGTTACTTAGAAACTGAGATCTTGTCTGTTTCCATGAAAGTCGTACTTGCGATGTTAACAGCATCCATAGACCACATCGTCAGCCAGATGTTACTAGCACTGGGTGGAAAGTTATTGTGAGTATGTAGAAAGCAGTGTGTGATTAGCTTGTCTTCATTGCTTTAGATAGTTACGTCATTGAAACAGATGGAGATCATGGGAAAGGAGAGGAGGGTGGAGTACTGCCCAGCTCTTGATCACTTCTTCCACAGAGCTCTTCTCTCCCCTCTGCCAGGCAGGACTGCTTTCATTCTCAGTTTCATGTAACTGCATGATAGTTATTTAGACTCAGGCTAGTGTTCTCAGGTCTTCAAAAAACTCTGGACCATCTACACAAAATGATCACAGAACCTGACAGGTTGCAGTGAGATAGCATTCCAATCTGAAGTTAAAGGGTGCTCGCTGAAACTAATGTTTCTTCACTAGAGAAATCTTACTTCTTCTCCTGTTGTCTGGTGTTAGTGCCCTCAGACCTGTGCCATGAAGGAATGTTAGAATCATTCCTATGGGCGATGAACCTTTCCTCCTTGACTCTGCCTCGGTGTCAGACGCAGCGCAGGACAGTCAGAGCCCTCAAGAAGAGGCCGTTTCGAGGGCATGCTAGCCTTGCATGAGCGAGGGCTTGTCCCGCCAGAAAGCGAAACCATCTGAGGCCAAGCCTCATAAGGGGAGGAAAAGGTCAGCACTGCAGCGGAGTCCCAGGCAGCGCTGAGTCCAGGGAGGAGTCAGACGCCCACCTAAACCAAGTGTTTGGCTCACGTCTCCTGTTTCTCGTAGGGCGACAGCAGTATCCGCTACTTCGAGATCACGGACGAATCCCCTTATGTCCACTACCTCAATACGTTCAGCAGCAAGGAGCCGCAGAGAGGGATGGGCTACATGCCTAAGAGGGGACTCGATGTCAACAAATGTGAGATTGCCAGGTAAAAGAATCGGTCTTGGAGAGCATTTAGAAGGCTCACGCCGTCCGTGTTTTGTGAGAGCTCTGATTCTGCTGCGCCCAGTCTTTCTACCTGTGTGTGTGCAGTAGAATCGTAGAACTGGTGTCTCATTTCCTTCTTAGGAACCATTCAAAACCACTTACTCCAACTGCGCCCTCCCTGTCCTCCAGATTATAAACTTGAAACACAGCAGTCAGTGGCTTTGCTGGGGCGACCCACACCCTGATTCAGTGACATCTTTGTCTCTTGTCTGCAGGCTGCAGCTCGGCCAGTGCCCCTGGCAGGCAACCAGGGAGCCTGTCCCCAGGATGAAACTGAGGGGTGATTCTCCTGCCCTGTGGGGGGACCTGCCAGGTTCCTAACCGGCTCGTGGACCCCATGGATCTGAAACTAGAGAAGCAGAGATCCATAGTGGTCGTTAGGTTAGCTGGCTTAGGAAGCTCATCTGTGTTGTGTGACATCTGCCTCTCTCTACTACTCTGTGGAGTTTTTAAAAATGCATATCCCATGATGCTAGTGACTTTCCTAAGGGGCAGGCTTTTTCCTCAATACCCACCGACTGCTGGCCATTTTAAATAACAAAATAACTAGCACAACATTATCAAGCATATGATCACACCACACATCTTTGTAACACTGCGTTTACACAGACATTTTTCTAAGTGTCCTAAGCTGGCCACACAGATAACTGACACATCTGTAAAATAAATTTTTATGAGCCCATTTTTTTATAATCACTGCAGGGTTTTGTTTTTTTTTAATACTTCAACTCTATAGCTAGAATAATGAAGCTGTCACAAATACTTCTAAATTGCGGTTTAAAGCAATCAAAATGTGGTTCAAGGACTTCCCCGGTGGCCCGGTGGTTAAAACTCTGTGCCTCCACTGCAGGAGCCACGAGTTCGGTCCCTGGCCAGGGAAGCAGGCATGCGGTACAGGGCAGCCAGAGGCAAAGCGTGGTTCAGAACAGACTGAATCTGAACTTTAAAATTACATTCAGGATTTGCGAACGGGTTTACACTACTGTCATCTAAAAGTTTGAAGATACCATAGTCAGCCCTTGGAATTTGCGTGTTCTGAATCTGTGGATTGAAAAGACTGAGGGGGAAAAAGTTCCAGAGAGTTCCAGAAAGCAAAACTTGAATCTGCGGCATGTGGGACACGATTTGCTTAGCATTTACGCTGTGTCCATAACTGTTTACCTAGCATTTACGTCATCCTAGGTGTCATAAGTCATCTAGAATGATTTAGACTGTAAAGCACTGTGTCATTTTGTGTAAAGGACTTGAGAGCAATGCATTCCCATGTTTTGGGCATCCTGGACCCATCCCCCGTGGATACCGAGGAGCGACCGTTTAAATGGGTCAGTCAGGACGCCTCCTGTTTACTGTTGCTGGGGTGTTGGTTGCGTGTGGGCACTGTGTTAGCCACATGGCCTAGGTCCCCTTTCCACACCGTGAGGTGGGTGCGGGTGTACCCCCTTCATGAATGAGGAGCTCAAGCCGGCTGAGATGGCCACAAGCCCCGGGCTGGGAGTAGAGCTGGCTGTCCGGCTTGGGCCCGTCTTCCCACCACTGAGCTGACTGCACAGGTCTGGGGCTTGGTGTTCCTACTCTTCTCACGCTCTGAATAAGTCCAGATTTTTCTTGAGTGTTACCCCTGATGTGGTTTGCTCAGATGCCAACATTTAATTCCTAGGATCGTTTTCATTTCCTTTTTAAAAACCCTGTTTATACTTATGAATGTTCAGCCACCTCATGTTGGCGGAAGACCTGGCATCCAGGTCATAGGGACTCTCAGAGTGGTGGGTGTTCATTGTCTCCTGGCTGTTGCCTCGGTGGTTTGCTCACAGGCGGTTCTCACTGGTGATGCTGACCATTTCCCCACGGCTCGCTGGCCCCTGATGAGTGGCACTTGGCTGCCACCGTAGCGCGTGGCCCTGCCCCTGGCTCACGGCCCTGTCCGCCGTTCCTCAGCATAGCTCCTCCCACTCCCCCTTCCTCCTCTGTGGATGGGAACGCTGAGTTCTCCCTGCTCACCAGGATTAATACTTCAACTCTATAGCTAGAATAATGAAGCTGTCACAAATACTTCTAAATTGCGGTTTAAAGCAATCAAAATGTGGTTCAAGGACTTCCCCGGTGGCCCGGTGGTTAAAACTCTGTGCCTCCACTGCAGGAGCCACGAGTTCGGTCCCTGGCCAGGGAAGCAGGCATGCGGTACAGGGCAGCCAGAGGCAAAGCGTGGTTCAGAACAGACTGAATCTGAACTTTAAAATTACATTCAGGATTTGCGAACGGGTTTACACTACTGTCATCTAAAAGTTTGAAGATACCATAGTCAGCCCTTGGAATTTGCGTGTTCTGAATCTGTGGATTGAAAAGACTGAGGGGGAAAAAGTTCCAGAGAGTTCCAGAAAGCAAAACTTGAATCTGCGGCATGTGGGACACGATTTGCTTAGCATTTACGCTGTGTCCATAACTGTTTACCTAGCATTTACGTCATCCTAGGTGTCATAAGTCATCTAGAATGATTTAGACTGTAAAGCACTGTGTCATTTTGTGTAAAGGACTTGAGAGCAATGCATTCCCATGTTTTGGGCATCCTGGACCCATCCCCCGTGGATACCGAGGAGCGACCGTTTAAATGGGTCAGTCAGGACGCCTCCTGTTTACTGTTGCTGGGGTGTTGGTTGCGTGTGGGCACTGTGTTAGCCACATGGCCTAGGTCCCCTTTCCACACCGTGAGGTGGGTGCGGGTGTACCCCCTTCATGAATGAGGAGCTCAAGCCGGCTGAGATGGCCACAAGCCCCGGGCTGGGAGTAGAGCTGGCTGTCCGGCTTGGGCCCGTCTTCCCACCACTGAGCTGACTGCACAGGTCTGGGGCTTGGTGTTCCTACTCTTCTCACGCTCTGAATAAGTCCAGATTTTTCTTGAGTGTTACCCCTGATGTGGTTTGCTCAGATGCCAACATTTAATTCCTAGGATCGTTTTCATTTCCTTTTTAAAAACCCTGTTTATACTTATGAATGTTCAGCCACCTCATGTTGGCGGAAGACCTGGCATCCAGGTCATAGGGACTCTCAGAGTGGTGGGTGTTCATTGTCTCCTGGCTGTTGCCTCGGTGGTTTGCTCACAGGCGGTTCTCACTGGTGATGCTGACCATTTCCCCACGGCTCGCTGGCCCCTGATGAGTGGCACTTGGCTGCCACCGTAGCGCGTGGCCCTGCCCCTGGCTCACGGCCCTGTCCGCCGTTCCTCAGCATAGCTCCTCCCACTCCCCCTTCCTCCTCTGTGGATGGGAACGCTGAGTTCTCCCTGCTCACCAGGATTCGTCACATGAGGCGATGGGCAAATGCAGCATGTACACGAATGCTTACTAAGCCTGTTGCTTGGCCTGTTTCACTTAATACAACTTTGCCTTTATCTCTCTTTTGAAGATTCTTCAAACTTCATGAGAGAAAGTGTGAGCCTATTATCATGACTGTCCCCAGAAAGGTAAGTGCCCAGTTGTCTGGGTGATGTGTGTTTAAAAAGAGCTTTACGCATTCTGCGCCTTTCTTCCTCACCTGTGAGTCTCTCGTCTGTGCCTCGTGTAGTCTGACCTCTTCCAAGATGACTTGTACCCTGACACGGCAGGGCCCGAGGCGGCCCTGGAGGCGGAAGAGTGGTTCGAGGGGAGGAACGCCGACCCGCTCCTCATCTCGCTGAAGCACGGGTACATCCCTGGGAAGAACAGGGACCTTAAAGTGGTCAAGAAGAACATTCTGGACAGCAAGCCCACGGCGAACAAGAAGTGCGACCTGATCAGCATCCCCAAGAAGACTGCAGATGCGGCCAGTGGGGTAAGGCCCGCCGGGCCTGGGGGATGGGCTGGCCCGGCCTGGTCCTCCCAGAGGCACCTGCCAGCCCTGGGCATCTGCAAGTACTGTCCCCACCAGACAGGCAGGGCTCAGCTGTGATAACAGGCACTATCTGTAGGAACTACCTTGACCACATGGCATTTATGGGTTTGATTCTTTTAGTTCTTTTTTTTAATGATGACTGGGATAGAAGTCAGCCTGTTACTGATGCTGGGGAGAGGAGGTCCTGGAAGGAAGGAGGTCCCGGAAGAAAGGAGTGGTGAAAGAGTGTAGCAGTTGCTGGGTGTTCGAGTGATGGAAGGATCTGGAGTGAGTGGGACTTAGAGGCTGAGATGACCCTGGGTGTCTTAGCAAGAGTCATGTCAGGGAGCAGAGGCTGGCAGTGAAGACCCGTGTGGCCCTGGGGAGGGCAGGGGCGAGCCAGGGAGGGTTGGGGGTGGGGCATCGCAGGCTGTGGAAGGGAGTTCTTGGGGGCCAGGAGGGCCGGGCATTGTTGATGACGAGAGGAGTGGCAAGCAGAGGACAGGTGCCCCCAGACTGTGGCCAAGAAGGCTGCTTGAGGCACCATGACTTTGGAGACAGCAGGGTTTCTTCCTGAAGAGTCAGCTCCACACGGGAGAAGCTCAGGCTCTTAGAGGAGCCACAGGGAGGGGATGCAGTTCCCAGGAAGGACCTTCCCCAGAAGCCGCTGGGTGCTTGGCAGCCTCTAGAAGGCCACCCTCACCCTGGCCACATGGAGGGTGTTCCTGCTTGAGGAGGGTGACAGGGTGTCTAGAATGTGGGACAGCCTTGCAGGGTTCAGTTTCTTCCGACAGCTTAACTGTATCCCAAGAGTCCATCCAGGCAGGTGCTCAGGTGAGGGCCGGGAGCCGTGTTGCACAGGTGCTCTGCTGTGGGGTCAGGGGAACCAGCTGGCGCTCATTGCATTCCTACGAGGCCCAGCCTGCAACCTGCTACTTCCAAGCAGAATATCCCGTTTGCGCCCCGTACATGCTACCTGTGCTGAACTTCGCTGCCTTAGTCACCCTCTTCCCTCCCCCCTTTTTTGTTTCCTTAGCAAAATGAAGCCAAGTTGGATGAGATTTTAAAAGAGATCAAATCTATAAAAGACACAATCTGCAATCAAGACGAGCGTATTTCCAAGTTAGAACAGCAGATGGCGAAGATAGCAGCTTGAAGGTCCACCCCACCCCCAAGATGGGAGCAGGAAGGCGTGGTCCCGGGGAGGGCGAAGGGAGGCACTGCCTTTGGAGACATTCCATTTCAGATCTGTCGACCAGCGACAGGCCATGTTCCAGTAAGAACTCAATTCGTCTCCCAAATTTGCAGAAACAAAATGTGATTTAAAAGCTGAGCTTTTTACCAGAAAACTTTTTTTGATGTTTTAAGTGTTATGTGACTTGTGAACTTCTAAAAGACAAAAGTGCTACTTTGAAAATCCCAGATATTCTGAATTTTAGAAACCCAACCAATTCTGATTCAGTGTCCTGCCCAAGTACCTTTTCTTTCCTTTCTTTCTTTTTTTTTTTTTTACAAATAGGGACCAATGCCACATTGCTTTTTATATTTCTTTTTTTTTTAATGTTGCCAAAACCAAAAGTAGCTTTTTTTTCTTTATATTTTGCTACTTTGCAGTATTTGTGTGTGGGTTTTTTTTTTCTTCTTTAATTTGAAAGGGACAGCACTGTGTATGTTTATAAACTAAATGAAGATAAAATATTATTTTGTATAAACATTCATCTGAGAACAGAGCCGTAGCCACACGGTGCTGACTTCTCTGCAGCACAAACCTGGTCATCTTAATGACTACAAAAGGAAGACTTGAAAAATCACGTGGATTCGTATTCCCACCCTTCCCCTCCCATTGAGTCTTCTGATAAAAAAAAGAAAAAGGCTCATATTGAATCATTTTCTTTCTCTTTTCTAGAAATTGGGTGGTTGTACCAGAATGGAATTTTGCTTCTTGGTTATCCTGTGCTTCAGATGATTATAATCTAACCTAAACTAGCATGTGTTTCTGCGGTTTTGTTACACACATAGAATCTATTGCCTTCATCCCTTTCGATGTCATATTTCAGGTTTTGGTCAATACTTGACAAGGGTGTCCAGGACAAGGAGCCACACATGCTGTGGAGTGTTCCTTCTTGTCAGTTTCAGCAGCTTACCCAAGGTTAGACGGGACTTACAGACCAGGGAACCCGGGGGGAGTGTTCGCCCCACGTGTCGCCCTGCGTGATCCTCTGCTTTCCCGCCTGTCCTGCACTGGGCAGCTTACCACCCCCACCCCCAGCCAGCATCCCTGCAGCTCCTGCCCTTCCTTTCTCCCTTCTTCTGTATGTAGCTCTCCCTCTCAGGGCTTCCCTCCTCTTGCGTTTCGGTCCTGACTGCATTCTGCTAAGCTGCGGCCAGAGGGTGCTGTTGAACACTGAGACTGAGAAGGGCCAAGAAGGAAGCAGACACCTGCGGTAGCTCCCTGTGCGCCCTCTACACAAACTCACCCGCGCCCCTGCAGCGGCTCCAAGGCTGGGTCCAATCCAGAGGCTGCCTAGTCCCGGGCCAGACATTGTGCTCCCAGGCCTGCCCCCGCTCCTGGGTTAGCAGGAACCCCCTCTCCATTTCTATTTTCTCAGAGCACATGCCTGAAAAAAAAAGGTGTAAGGAGCCCTTTTAGAAGAGCTGAGTAATGGAATCGTGCCATGCCTTTGGGACCACGGCGGGGACGCTTGGGTGTGTGCCTGCAGGTGTGGGGCCGGGCCAGGACTGGCTGGAATAGTTTGTGAGTAGGGGGCCAGGCTGAGGCAGAGTGTGGCGTCGGTGGGTTGGGACATGTGTCCAAGCTGTCCATGTGTCCACATAGAAAAGGTACCATGTTCTTAGCCAACCCTGGGATTGCTGTCTCCACAGTTTCAGGGTATTTGAATGTTTGGTGTGGTTTTGTGTGTATGTGTGTGCTTTAAATACTCAAGTGGATAATGAGATATAAAGAAAACAATAATTACAGTGGTTTATATTCAAGCCTGCATGTGTTTCTTTATCAACACAATCTGCTGAAGACCTTCATTATTAAGATTCAGAAATGTTCTAAGGTTCTGATACCCAATTAATTAAGTGAGCAAAATTGTTGTTGGTGGTGAAACACCGTCGGGAATATGGTTTGGAGAGACAAGGAGGCAGGAACCGGTTATTCTGACCTGAATGTGTAGCTTATGGCTTATTTAATGAACGGATTCCCCACCAGGCTCAGAGTTGGTGTTTGACACTCTGTAGGTTATTTTTCTTGTTTTGTCTTTTTTCTTTTTTTAAATCCGAGCTATCCGAGAGAAGACCCAGTGAATTACTCCTAGATCGGCTCTTATAGAGCAGCCATCGTATTCTGTCGAAACACTTGCTTCCATTTTAAAAGATAAAAGAAAAAAAATTGATTACAAAACGGTGTCCGTGTTTATTTCACATGTCCGCTGTCTTTGAGGCAGCGAGTGCCTTGCTGCCTGACACAGTGTCTCTGACTCAGTGGAACATCCCCCCCTTTCTCGGAGGGTAAGTATGGGGCATGTATGAGTGGGCCCCCTGGCTCTGGAGGTGGAGTGGGGTTCAGAACCCATTTCCAGCCTTCCCCAGGGGTGGATCTGGGGCAGACTGCCTAGTCTTGCTGAGCCACTTATTGTGAAGGAGGGATGAGAGTTCAGGGGAGATATAAGCTGTGTCTGGTCACCCAGGGAACCCTCTGCACAGCCACCACAGTTCCTGTGACGAGCTGATTCCCTGGGAATCAGGGCTTAGGAAAGCATCTCTTTCTTGTAGAAGCCCAGTACCCTTGGTTTGACTGTGATTTTTATTCCAACAAAAGGTTTTCAAGGTCATTTGAATTTCGTGGCCCTCTCTCAGCTCCCCTTTCTACACTGAAAGCATTATCTCATGACATCTCAGTGATCATAGCAAAGAATTTCTCACTGTTTGTTTTCTCTAAATGTCTGTGACTACGATGACCCATTGGCACGAAGCCTCCCCTCCTCAAATTCCCTCTCCCAAAGTTGCTGTAGTCTGTGGGGAGAACAGAGGCTAGGGCTGTGGTCTGCACGTCCGTCCGTATCTGCAGGAAGTGGGAGTCTGCCGCGTCCGTCTGCAGCCGCTCAGCGCCCCCGGTCAGGGTGCAGACTCGTGGTGCAGGGTGTTTACAACTGACTGATTTTCTCCCCTCGGCCGCCTTGCTTCATTGCCAGAAGACCCAGGGTGTTAGCCTCAGACAGTCAGCCAGGCCCCGTCAAGGGAGAACTTCTGTTTTTGGAAAGGCTACTTCCCTTGCTGCTGTTCTCGGTGTTCTGTGTCCAGAGGAACTTCTGTTGGTGCTTCAGACTCTCTTAACCCTGAGTGGCCCTTCTCTTTCCACCAGCACATCCCCAGGTCCTCAAGCCATCATGGGGTCACAGACATGAGTCATAGTCAAGGACGCCCACCTTTCCTTCTGTGGATGGGCTGAAAAGTTTTTCTTCCACTTCTGGAGAGAGTGTATGTAAATTGGTACCATTGCCGAGCGTAGGTTGATAGGGTATATCAGAAGCTTTAGATGTTTTCACCTCTGGAAATTCTATCCCAAGGAGGCTAGCGGGAGGCATGTTTGGCAATTAGAGGAGTAGGAATTAGTTGAGCAGCTTGGGTTCATTATTAACCACCCCAAAATAGGTTGTTTTTGACAAACCCTTTTAAGGATATGGGGGCTTCCCTGGTAGCTCAGCTGGTAGAGAATCTGCCTGCAATGCAGGAGACCCCAGTTCGATTCCTGGGACGGAAGGTCCTGGAGGAGGGAATGGCTACTCACTCCAATATTCTTGCCTAGAGAATCCAATGGACAGAGGAGCCTGGTGGGCTACAATCCATGGGGTCACAAAGAGTTGGACACGACTGAGTGACTAAGCACATAGCTTCAGGATACGTGTATATGTAAAGAATATCTATATGTAGGATAAAGACCACAAATGCTGCTATGTAGGGTAGCAGTTGTGGGTAATTTTTCATTAACTGGATTTTTTTTTTTTCTGAATTTCTATATAAATGTCTTAATTCCTATAAATGTCTTAATTCCCAGGAAGAAGTTAATAATGTATGAGTGATAAATTAATATTCATTAAAGCAGGAGGCATGGTCACTCAGTGATGGGACGTTAAAGTCGCACTGGGGGCAGGGACTCCTTAGGGCCTCCCAGCAACACCAGTGTCCATGCTTCACGGGGTCAGTAGTTAAACAAAAGGAAATTTTTTTGAAAATTGGATGATTGCTTTACAATGTTATGTTGTTTTCTACTGTTTAACCATGCAAACCAGTCATAACTATAGGATACAGATATAGATATACTGGAGTGGGTAGCCATTTCCTTCTCCAGGGGATGTTGGCGACCCAGGGATCGAACCTGGGTCTCCTGCATTGAGAATACAGGCAGATTCTTTTCTGTCTGAGCCAACAGGGAAGCCCAGATAGAGGTCTATATATATCCCTTCCCTCGTGAGCCTCCCTCCCGCACATTCCACCCCTCTAGGTCATCACGGAGCACCAGGCTGCTCTGCCAGGCAGTACAGCAATTTCCCACCAGCTGTCTATCTCACGCACGGTAAGTATGTGTATGCCAGTGTCACTCTCAACTCGTCCCACCCTCGCCTCCCCGCCACCATGTCCGTGAGATCCTTCTCTGTGTCTGGGTCTCAGGAAACTTTTCTCTTTTCAAATTTAGAAGGAAAAATAAGCCCCTTCTTATCTAGACTTAAGAATGGGTAAGAGATTTTAAATCCTAAAGCAATAGAATGAATCACAGAGGAAAAGACAGATTGGCTGCATAAAAAGCAAATTATATATTCAATACTTGGCATAAAAAATGAAGGCCATGGAAAGGGGTTAAGTCCAGGAGGGTTTTGATGTGCAGGTAGCAACAGTCTTCGTCCCATCCCCTGGAATTTTGTCCACCACCTACTGGTTTAACACAGACCTAGAAGTGAAGGGGGTTTGTTAGGAGACACTAGTCAGAGAACACTTGATTGAAGTTTCTGAAAGAGGAAAGTAGAAAGAGAAATTACTCCGGATATAAAGATCTTTGGGGGTCAGGTCGCTGCCAAGCTTGGTAGTTGAGCTGCAACATTGAGGAAGCTGAGTTGAGAGAAGCTGGTGGGCTCTGTGAGATAGTGTAGTTTTGTGTTACTGCATGGAAATGAAAATGAGAAAGCTGATTTTCAGAGCCTGAGTTCATGAATGGAGGGTGGTGAGTGCTGGGGGGAAGAACCCAGCTCCCCTGAATGGAGAGCAGTGCTTGGAGCTGGGGTCAGACCAGATGTTAATCCATTGAAGCAGTCAGCTCAGGAGATTGAAAAGCAAGTGGCCAGATTGTTACCAAAACCACTAGGTGCTAAGGGTTTTGTTTTTTTTTTTAATGGAGGCTTCCTCATGGTGATCTGAAAGGCTCAATATTTTTGGAAAATATGACATGGGTTTGGAGCAGCACTGGGGAGAAATGATTCAGACCAAGGCCTGCAGTCAGTTTTGGGTGTAGGAAAAGCTTTGGGTTGAAAGAGGCGAGGGGGGGGTCATCTGTGTCTGAAAGGGGAAGAGCAAGTAACTGGTCTGGTGTTGGGTGCTGTGTGCGAGAGCTTTAAACACCAAGTACCATCCCAAATTCACGGCCGGCTAGTCTGGGGGGTACAGACAGATCACAGTGTGAAGGGGTCACACACAGGGTCCTGGGGGGCCCTTAGGTGCTGCAGCAGCTGAGGGTGGGGCGGGGAGCAGGGCAGCCTTCACCTTCTTTACAGCCCTGCTGTCTTCTCATTACTCATTTCTAAACCACCCCTCCCCACCATGGTTCCATTCATCTTGGTATTCACTGAGGAAATACTTATTTTTACAGTGAGAGATTTTTAAAGGGCCTGTAGAAAAATTGGAGTAGAGCCAGTAACCAAGTGGCCCAGCCAGGAAAGGTTGCTTAGTGCCCCGTGGGTCAAGAAGTCAACCTTCAGGGTTTTAGCAACAGAATCCCAGCTCTGGGGCTCTAGTGATGAGGCCTGAGAGCTGGGAAGTTGCCCCACAGATAACAGGAAGTTGCTGCAGATTCATTTCTGTGCCAAGATGCTATTCGGACTCTAAAAGGTGAGACAAAGCACTTCCTGGTCAACACATTGCCATCCTCAACTGCAGTTTCCCAAAGTGATAAGCCAGTTCTTACAGCCTGGCCAGCTTCTACCAGGGCAGTGGATTAAAATGTCCCCAAAGACCGCAAGGTAGATGTCCGCATGTAGGCCCAGAGCACCTGATTTCTCACCCCTCTTACGGGGCGGCCAGCCATTTGAACAGCCTTGTAACTGGTTCCTCTGCTCTAACCCTACCCACCTCTTCCCTTTTTTGCTTCCAGAGTGACATTTCTCAGAATAGAGTCTGTCAAGGTCTCTGGGGGAGACACAAATGGTTTCCCCTCTTGCCTCCAGCTCTTCAGCCCCCCTGTATGAGAGCCCCTTTGACTCACCCCTGCCTCCCACCCACCCCACCTGGCTCCTGTCTCCTCTCTCACAGCCCATAAATCACTCATGTCAGCTCCAGCTTGAAAATAACGCCCATATTCCAGCTACTTCTCACACCGCCACTGTAACCCTGGTAGATAATGCCCCTTCCTCTCTGAAACGAACTGACCTGTGTTATGTTTTCCCAAGAAACAGAACTAATGAAACGTGTTCATATATGTATATAGTGAGAGGTTTATCAACAATGGGCTCACATGATTGCAGAGGCCAAAATCCCCATCTGACTGGAGACCCAAAATCTCCCAGCTGACTGGAGACCGAGTGTTTCAGTTTTGAGTACAAAGGCAGCAAAACTGCTCAAAGTCAGGCAGGGAGTTCGGTCTTACTCAGCCTTTTCTATTCTAGTCTGATCTTCAACTGATTGGGTGAGGCCCACCGACACTGGGGAGGGCAATCTGCTTTCCTCAGTCCACCGATTGAAATGTGCATCTCACCCGGAAACACCTGCACAGACACACCCAGGATAACACCTGACCAAATATCTAGGTACCCTGTGACCCAGTCAAGCTGACACATAAAAATTAACCATCATGTCTTCCTCACCCAGCTTCCTGTTGTCCCCCACTTTAGTCTGTTCTTGGCACCGCAGCCAGAGTAATCTTTTAAGATATTAAGGCAGGGTTGGGTAAACAAAAGCCCACAGGCCATATCCTGCCTGTTGGAAGTTTCTGTATAATCCACAAACTAAGAAGTGGTTGTGGTTTTTGTTTTGTTTTGTTTTTTCATTTTTAAATGGCTGTAAGAAAACAGCAAACACACAGAAAAGAACAGTGACAAGTAAAAATTTTATCAAATTCAAGTTTTAGCGTCCCTAAATTTTATTGGAACACGGCCACACCCATTTGAGGAGCATCTGTGGCTGTTTTCACTGTATATCCTCAGAGTTGAGTAGGTACTAGGAGACCCAGTGGCCACAAAGCCTGAAATATGCAATCCGGCCCTTTTAGGAAAAGTAGCCTGACTCCTGTTTGTAGGCTTCAAACCTTCCACAGCTTTTCATCCCACTCAGACTAAAAGGCTGGAAGATCCTCAAGGCTGGCCCTTGGCTTCCTGACCTCCTCTCTCCTGATGTTCTGTTTGTCAGAGGCTTCCCCCCTCTGAGTTTCCACCTGTGCTATTCTCTCAGGGCCACCCATCCTTCCCCCACCCCCAATATCTGCAGAGCTCCTAACACCTGTTACCACCAACCAGCTCTATCAACTCTTTAAGTTTCCGTCTCTCCCAAATGGAATGAGGACAGGACCAGTACTTGACGCTGGTATCTCTAGAATCTGGCATATGCTGTTAATAAACATTTGTTGAATGAGTGAATTGAAAATACAGACATTACAGAGATGAAGATGCCTAGTGGAATATCTGGGCAACAGTACTTTGCTTCAAGAATATGACCTTCCCCTGACCACAGTCCACCCCAGGCTGGACCAATGAACCCGCCACCTTCAGTGGCAGCAAGTCCTTTATGAAGGAGGTGGATTTGGGGTTCGGGGAGCAAGCAGGTGGGGCAGATGTGCAGTGATGGAGAAAGCATTCTGGTTCCCTGCTGCTCCCTGAGTCCATGCCTGAGATCCAGCTTTCCGAAACACCCTAGGAATCCTACTGCTGCCTAAGCCAGTTTGAGGTGAGTTTGTCTGCAACCAAGACTGCTTCCTCATACGGCTCTGTCTCCCCCATTAGAGCCCCTTGAGTTCCGAGGTCCAGAGTTCTTCATCTTCGTACCTTTAGGGCCAAGGAAGGCCCAGGGCTTGGGGTGGCTTGTTGGAGGCATTGATTTCTTCAATTGCTATGTTCCTTGGAAAAATCACTGAGTCTGGAGCACCTTTTTAATATTTAATTGCCGTCTGGCCTTCCAGTCTGGGACCAGCCCCTGTGCCAGCCACTGTCCACCCTAAGCTGATCCAGTGAGCCCTAGAGGGTCCCTGTTCACTCTGAAGGACTGGCTTACTCTAGGCTTCCATCGAAAGCAGCCAGCTCCTGGGGCTGCCCAGAGATGGAGCCAGCATCGGGCTGAAGGTCAACTCCCCGAAGTTTTGTTCTCATTGAGAAGGGGAATTGTTGCAGGAAGAGACCCCTTCTAGGCCCAAGGGTCGGCTCTTGTCTAGCACTCGGTAGTGAATTGTCCTAGGAGACAGGTGCTGATGAAGAAACTTTACTGGGAAGGGGTTCCAGCTCCCCGGGTGGAGAGCAGCAGGGTAAGGGAACCCAGGAGAACTGCTCTCTTGGGTAGCTGGCAGTCTCAGGTTTTATGGTGATGGGGTTAGTTTCTGGGTTGTCTCTGGCCAATCATTCTGACTCAGAGTCCTTGGTGGCAGAAGGACCACGGAGATGTCCTTCTTGGTGTGGACCTAGAAGCCAAGGCGGATTCCAGCAAGGATGCTGGGAGGTTCACAGGAAATACGGACTGGCGTCTCCTCCCTCCTCTTCACCCTTCCCGAATTCTCACTGGTGGTGGCTTGGTAGTTCTGTGTTCATTACCGGAACCTCCTGTTGTAAGATTACTCACGCAAGTGGTTACTATCAGGCCAGGCCAGGGTGGGCAGTTTCTGTCAGTGTTTCCCCTAACAATGATGTCCTGGCTCCGGTGGGCCTTAAATTGGCCATTTTCCCCTTCAGACATTCAGATCAGCAAATGGCATTCTGTGAACCCTCCTCTGTGTCCACAAGGGTGTTGGGGAAAGGGGAAGGGAAGGGCAGGCATTTGGGTGTAGTCCTCTCTGCCTCTCCAGGGCAGGACCTTTTATTACAATATCTCTGTTCTCTATTTTAGGAGACCTTTGTTTTCACTTGAACCAAGGGTCCCATGGCAGGTAAATTTGAAAACTGCTGCGTCTCCCGCTGTGCCATGCTCAGTCACTCAGCCGTGTCTGACTCTGCGACCCTGTGGACTGTAGCCTGCCAAGCTCCTCTGTCCATGGGATTCTCCAGGCAAGAATACTGGAGTGGGTTGCCATTTCCTATTCCAGGGGATCTTCCCGACCCAGGGATTGAACCTGCATCTCTTAATGTCTCCTGCATTGGCAGGCAGGTTCTTTACCACTACTGCCGCCTGGGAAGCCAGACTCCTCTTTGTCTGAGAGGAAGCCAGAGGCTTTGCTATCTGGCCTACCTGGGCTCCGATCCCCTGGGCCCCTCCCTGGGCCCCAGTTTCCTCAGTGGCACAATGGCCACTTAGGAAGGCAGGCATGATTCTATGAGATGTCACCCCCATTTTCCTGCAGTTTCCTCCATTTTTAGGGAAATGGACATAAGGTCACACAGGAAGTGGACATCTTCTGGGGGAGGGGCCCCAGGGAGTCCCCAGCAAATTACGAAGATGATCAGATCTCAGCTACTCCTGGCCTTTCAGATACAGTCCCTGCTTCTCCACATATTTCCAGAATTCCACAAATTTTGTCTGTTTGTTTTTCTTTTCTCATTTTCCTCAATAAGTGACCAGCTTATGTCTGGTAAATACCAGGTTGAGGCTAAATTCTGCTGACTTTGGCCACCTAATGCTTCCTCTCTGTCTCTGTGGTATTGTTTCATAAGAACGGTGTTCCCCACCCCAGTCCCCACCCAGAAAAAACTAAGGAACCGAATGCAACCAAATGATAGTCCTTCCCACAAGCAGAGCCGTACAGGTGGCGGTGAGGCTGCTGGGACGGGCGCCCAGCGTGTGACTGGCCGTCAGCACGTGGTGGCTGCAGCACTCTCCCATCACCCGGTGGCAACACGACCGCATTTAGCCCCCAGGTGAGTGTTTAGGAACGTCCCAGTGTAAGAAGGTTGCGGGCTGTCTGGATAGCAACTCCTTAGTTGTTCAGCTGGGGACCCAAGGAGCCACACCATTCACTTTAAGACAAGGCTGCTCCAAGCTTTAGTTAACGTTCAGGGACACATTTTCCCCAGAAGACCTCTAAATGGGCCTCGGTTCCGAGTCTAGCTCACCCCTGCACTCTGACAGAGGAAATTAACACTCAGTGGCTTTGCTGATTGCAACTCCCGCCCCACACCCCCGCCGCTCATGTCTTGGTGAGGAGTGATGGGAAGTCCTGCATACCCTCTGCCCACATCGGTGGCCCTGCCTGCTGTCACTGTCAGGCCTTGATGGAGTCTTTCCACTGCTTGGCACTAAGCAGTCAAGTCTCTGTTTTGCAGATGAGCTAGCCTCAGAAAGCTCACGTGAATTCCTTAACGCCACACAGCAAATGTGAAGCAAAGACCCGGTTCACCTGATCCTTAGGCCTGTGTTTTCTACCTGGCCACATTTAGTGCCCCTGCCTAGTGGCTTTTGGCCTTACCACTAACCTGAAGGCCCCAAGAGGACAAGGACAAGTATGTTCACTGCTTGTGGCTCATCCCAGTGCCTGGCGCTTGTCAGGGCTCAATAAATGTGTCTGGTACTGAGAGAGCCAGAAGCGTAGACTTAAGTGGACCAATGTTTCATTCTGCCCATGGGTGGGGACCAGGTGGGACCCTTCTCCAATCTGGTTCTCCTTATAGCCAGTGACCTCTATTTTTCTAGATCAGGGATCAGCAAACTGCAGCCTGTGTGACAAATCTGGCCCTGCATCTGTTTTTGTAAATAAAGTTTTATTGACACACAGCCATGCTCATTTGTTTGCATATGGACCATAGCTGTTTCCATGTTACACCTGCAGAGTTGAATAGTGGTTGACAGATCCACAAAGCTGAAAAGCTTTGCTTTCTGGAATTTTACAGAAAAAGCTCCCTGATCCTATTCTAGGGAATGAATTGTTCTCTGAGAGTTTAGTCTGTGATGTGAGCAGGTCCCTAAATCCCCTCCAGAGAATCTTCTTCCGTGGAGATCTTCCATAGTCAGGCTGAGGAACATTTCGAGAATGTCATTGGCCCCATTGCTGCAGCCAGGGGGACATTGGGGAACCTGACAAACAAGGTTGGGGGGTGGGAGGAACTGACCCCCACAACCCCATAAGGATAGAAACAGTCAAAAACTGCAGCTTGTCTAGCCATCCTGAAATACAGGGTGTCTGTAAAGTCCTTGTACCATTTAGAGCCTATTTCCTGATGATAAAGCTGACATATACATCATTATATATGCTTTTCTATTTAAAAATACAGAAAAAGAAAATATTCAGAAAGAAAGGGCCACTGTTATGCTTGCAGGGCGCTGTAAGCTTCTGTTTCAGTCCATCCACTAAGCAACCACATCCAGTTGAAAGTGTGCTGTTTGTATACTTTTTACAACCCGTCCTTTTCACCTGACAAGGTACAGTGCTTTTACACACATTTAGCATAAACATGTCAGACTCTTTGTGACCCCATGGACTGTAGCCTACTAGGCTCCTCCCTCCATGGGGTTCTCCAGGCGAGAGTACTGGAGTGGGTTGCCATTTCCTTCTCCAGGGGATCTTCCTGACCGAGGGATTGAACCCAGGTCTCCTGCACTCCAGGCAGACGCTGAGCCTCCGTGACTTTAACCCTTGCATCTTTATCCCATCAAAGGACAGGTTTCCACACTGTGGGACTTGTGTGTTTCTTACTGATGTTTCTCTTAGGTAAAATGTCATTGCTTCGATCTCTGAAGACATTTGGAGTACTTTTCTGGGTTCCTTCTGTACAAGTGGAAACCCACTCACTTTGCATGCTTGCATCTTACTGGTGTTTAGGTGCTGTAAGGTATATGCGTTTATGGTTTTCGCACAGACGCCAAGAACCAGCATCCTCTTAGTACTGCTTGCTCCTCTACCAGGCAGACTTAGCAGCACAAGCTTACCTTGACATAGCTTACCTGCTGCTAAGTTACTACCTTCCTCCTTACATAGAGCACTTGCTGGGTACAGAGAAGATTCACCAGCACTCTAATGCTCAGCCGGCACGAACACGAGCAGGGGTGTAGACTAGGGGCTTTTTTCTGGCTGCCTGGACTCTGCCACTGACTCTGTGTGACCTTGAGCAAGGCACAGCTTCGCTTTGAGCCTCAGCATCCTAACCTCCAAAGGCTGCTGTGAGC
This sequence comes from Kobus ellipsiprymnus, assembly GCA_006410655.1. Taxonomy (NCBI): domain Eukaryota; kingdom Metazoa; phylum Chordata; class Mammalia; order Artiodactyla; family Bovidae; genus Kobus; species Kobus ellipsiprymnus. The sequence continues at coordinate 502,153 of SJYR01000678.1, read as the reverse complement.
CTACCAGCAGACAGATGCACAGAGTGCTTAGCAGAAGCCAAAGTAATGTTAAACTTTTGTATTTTAAGGCTTTGCAGGAGAGGAAACCGAGGCTCCAGAGAAGCGACTTGCCTAGGTCACTCAGCTTGTGAAAGGCCAGTTGCCAGGCCCCTGGTCTTGTGAGTGGTCCCCTCTGGGTCACTGCTGTGCCAGAATCTTCTGAGAAGCAGCTTGAAGCTGCACAGGGGCCAGGGAGGAAAGGAGGTGTCTGGGGGACGTGGGGCCCTGCCTCTGCTTGCTCTGGACCCCCCGGCCAGTACCCCCACCCCAATTCCGCAGGTGGAGCCAACAGCCTCCAGCACCCCATTCACAATTAAACAAATGACCAGGTCCCCTGGCCCTGTGGCTAGAGAGGGCTGCTCCCTGCTCTAGGATGATCAACTTATCCCGGTTTGCCTGGGACTGACCCAGTTTTAACACTAAAAGTCCCACATCCCAGGAGCTCCTTCAGTTCCAGCAGGCCTGCCTCATTGATCACCCTCTGTGTAGACTGTCATCCCTGAGCCAGACTCTCACAGGGTCTTTCCTGCTGCAAAGTCAGGGATGCTCCCCTCTCCACCCCGGCAGGTGGGCGATTGCCTCATTGTTCATTCCCATCAGAGCCTTCCTCCTGTCTCTCTGACTTGGTCATTAGCATCCGCCCCTAGTTCTTGGACACACTTCCATCTTTGGAGGGCTTCCTGTTTTATGAATCAAGCACTGGGACCTGGATGGGGGAAGGCACCCTCGGGTCACAAAGGTCTCTGACTCCTGGGCAGCGCTGCTCTCTTGACCTCTGCGTCTTGAGGACCTCGTCATTGACTTCACACCTGTGGGCCAGGTGATGGGCTCTGGTTCGGGATGACCTGGGGTTTGAGGTGGACATCTGGGGCCGAGCCAGCAGAGGGACTGCCCCACCTCCAAAGGGCTTGTGAACCTGGGCCAGAAGAGATGTATTAATATCTGGAATGCTTATGATCGGGGCATGGCCTTCCTCCCCTGGGTGAGGCGTTCAGAGTTTCTCAGCCCCTGCTCTTGAGGGCTGGCTGTTCCCACACCTGCTGGGGAGGTGCAAGAATCTCTGAGTGTCTCCCTTCTTCTTTGGGGGCTTCAGGTTCCCTGCCTGTACAGACTGAGTGTGTTTGGGTCCCCTTCTGGCTGTAGCTTCCCAAAGTGATCAAGATTATGTCATGTGAACACCCACTGGGGCTCTGATCTTCAGTTTAAGACAAGCCAGGATGTGGCCCTCTCTGTGCGTGTGTCCTGAGCCCCACCTTGTATTAATACAAAGGCACTGGGCAGACCCTGGAAGGCAGCCCTCCCTGTTCCTTGCCCTCCTGGAGAGTCTGCATTCTCAGGCCTCCCCGCCTGGGCTTCCAGCTCTGTGCTCTCCTTGGGATGTTGCCTTCTCCCTGGGCTACTTGTCATCTCAGTGGCCACTTCTCCTTGAAAGAGTCTCATGTCAACTCCCTCCCCTGCCCAGGGTAGGTGTGGGGCCTCTCCCTGGCTCATCCAGGGGTGACATGACCACACCACTCTGTCCTGATGACCTGTTTACTTGTTTACTTGCTGGCTTCCTCATCAGATGAACAGCCACAAGAAGGCCAGAGCCCAGAATTACTTGCCTTAGGGTCTCAGAGCAAAGATGGTGGGATGTCAGAGTTGGCTAAAGAACCAAAACAGGAAAGAGAAATAAAACAGACAGAACCTTCCCTCTTGGATTTTGCAGTCTGTCTCCCCAGAGAGGTTCTTGATTACAGCTAAAAGAACCACTTGGGGACCTTCGAGAGATTCTTGGATCTCCAAAGAATGGTTACATTTGATTTGCAAAACTCAGGAAGATCTGTGATTTGAATCTCCCCCACCCCCAATTCTTTTCTTGGCCAAGAATCGAGAACCATCCTCCTTTGCATCTGGTCAATCCCTCCCTTCCAGGGCGGGGTGACTTCTCATCCCTACCCTCCATCCCCGTGGTAATACTGTGGCCTTTCTCAACTTGAGCCTCCTCCCAACTACTCCCCCACAAGTTCCCATGTGGTTCTAGGTGTTTTTACGGTTACGGGAACCTGAGAGTGACCTCAGGCTCCGCGGGGCCCTGTCTCCTACTCCCCACCAGGCTTGATCAACGTCCTCGGAGCTGTCACAAACAAGGGGGTGTGGGCTGTCACGTGGCTTTGAGTAACCACACTCTCGCTTCCTTCTTTTACACACAGCCGTTGGGGGTTGGTGCGATCCAAGACCACGGCAGGGGTGCCACAGCTGTGCTCGGCAGCACAGGCTGGGTCCTTGTCGCTAAAGCAGAGGAACCACTTCTCCTGGGCCCACGAGGTGGCTGTCCCATGGTCTGCTGAGCACGGTAAGTGCCAGCTTGCAAAACCACGGGGAGTGGCTGGGTGGTAGAGTCCCCAGGGGCCAGCAGGCCTGCCTGACAGACAAGGGCAGGCTGGGGGCCAGCCCCGGGCAGGGCCTGAGCTGCAGCCGCTGGAAAGGGCATCCTAGCACTCTGGGCACTCAGGATTGAGATGTGCCTAGAGTTCATAGCTTAATTCTGCTGTCTCTTCTGGGTCCTACCCCCCTCAACTTTCATCTGTCCCTTCCCACGAGTTTTGCCAGCAACTGACGGCTTGGGGTTTACTGTGAATTTTTTTTTTTTTTAATGGAGAAATCAGGAATGTTTCCCTAAAAATCATCCTACCCCTTCATGGGTGGGAAACCAAGAACCAGAGAAGAGATTTGCTCAGGGTGTGGATCCATTTAAAATAGCATTTTTCAGACCTGTGTTCTTCACATTTTTATAGGACTGAGGAAGGGATGCTTGTGCACAGCAAATTATTAAAATATTAGAATTAAGAAACTACTGCTAGCAAAAGAGAAAATCAGAATAATGATGAGAATATTCCTGTTTTGTGTCTGGAGTGCTTTAGGGGCATATAAGGGCATGGTGGGGGGCTGGTGGCTCAAGCAGTGTCCCCCTATACACACACATACACAGAAACAAGGAAAGGATCAGGGCCGGTAGGCTCTGGTTGCCTGGAATTCTTTTTCTCTCAGAATGTGGCTCCCCTTGCCTCAGGCAGGCCACACCCTGCATGGTAGACTCCTCACCGGGCTTGGCAGGCACAGCCGGGAGATTGAAACTGAATGGGCTGGGCTGCAGGGTGAGCACCGCCTGGGAACCTCAGCCTTCAGAGGGTCAGGGAGTCATCAGAGAACTCTGTGCCCCCTTTTAACAGATGAGGAAACCAAGGCTTAGAGAGGTGAAGCAGCTGCCCATGGCGGCACGGCTGGGAGGTGGCCAGGCTTGCACTTGTGGCCCCATCTGGAGCCCACAGAGATCCCAGGTTTTGGTCTCTCGGTCTCCTTTTGCTGAGCTGGAGCAGGCAGAGGGTGGGGGTGGCCTCTGGCTAGAAGAAAATAGGATTGTTACTGGTTGCGCTGCTCACTGCAGGGCAGGACATTCCATCCAGAGACAAGGTGTTGGTACAAGGAAAAGCAACTTTATCCGGAAAGCCAGTTGGCTGAGAAGACAACTAGTGTCCCAAAGAACCATCTTACCTGAGTTAGGATCCAGGCTTCTTTTATACTAAAAGGGGAGGGGTGGGGTGGCTGGTTGATGCAAACTTCTTGGAGTTGGAATCCTTTGTTCTTGCAGCTGTCCACAGTGGTTCTGGTCACGGTGTTCCTATAAACCTCTGTCAAGACAATTATTTTTTGTTCAGCAACTTTTTAATCTCTATATGAATGGAAAACTGTTATACCTTTAAAGGTCAAGTCTGGGAGGCAAAGCCTTGAGAAACAGTATGTGTATTTCTGGCTATAGGTGACACTTTTTTTTTTTCTTTACAAAAGTGCAGAGCCAGAAGGCCTAACCAGAGCAACAGAATACGAAGGTTAGAGCTTAAGGAATAGATCTAACATGGNGGAGGGTCAATGATCGCCCTGGCTACTTCTTGCTGATCAGGTTAAGGAAGGGGTGATGGTAGAATGGAATGTATCAACCTGAAACTGGAAGTGTTCTCAAGTCCTAGGCCGAGCATGGGTTTGCATTATGAGGACACTGCCCTGCCTTTTTACAGTTCTGCCACACTTAGACAAGCGGACTTCCCAGGTGGCTCAGCCTGCCAGTGCAGAACCTGAAGGAGACGTGGGTTTGATTTCTGGGTTGGGAAGATCCCTTGGAGGAGGAAATGGCAACTTACTCCAATTCTCTCACCTGGAGAATCCCATGGACAGAGGAACCTGGCAGGTTACAGTCCGTAGTGTCACAAAGAGTTGGACACTACTGAGTGAGCGTGTATGCACACTTAGACAAGCACTTGAACACACACACATGTGTGTGTGTGTATATATAATTCCACTTTACCTATATATAAACTCTAGCACTTGAGGGCACCGAGGCTTCTCTGCCACGTGCTATCTTTGTATATTTCCCCTGTTGGCCACACTTGGACAGAGCTTGATTAAAGCATTTCCTTTCCAGCAAGTACCAGTGAAATGAGAGAGTGAAGTCCTCATTACTTATATGATAGGAGGCTGACCTGAAACAGCAACTTAAGATCTAGTGGATCGCAAGGCCGAGTCTGTGGACCTATTGGCTACAGGTTCCCCTGGTCAGGAGAATACCAGGAACCCAATATTTCAAAAGGGTTTGATTTCAGCTTGCTTCTGGGAACCACTCTAAACCGTTGCAGGGCAACTGGCAAGGCCTTATCCCTAGGTACATGAGTAGTTTCCAGTCAATATGATACTTGGCTTACATTTCTAGATACAAGCAAGCACACTGTCACTGATGTTAGGCAATACAGATTGGGGGATAATTTGCTTTTCTTGGGATACCATTGGCCCATACTTCTGGTCTTATCTTTCTGTAGACCTCAGGGAGATCATCTAAGTTTTGTCCATTTTTCTGAGTTTTCTAGGAGAGTCCTCTGTAGGTTTCAAAGCAGGTTTCGGTGGGACTCTGGTATCTAGTGGTCCTGTCGGAAAACGTCACTTGAGCATTTAGTTTACAGAGGTGATCTTGGCCTAGGATGAGGATAGGGAATTCAGGCATGTACAAGAAACTATATTTTAATATCAGATTTCCTAGTTGGCCTTCCAGTGGTTGTGAAAATGATCATCTCTGTACTTCCCCTGACACCCCAGTGACTCAGGTAGGCTGGGAGGTTCTCTGTGCTAACTGAGAGTTTCAGTTGCTCAGTCATGTCCAACTCTTTGTGACCCCATGGACTGCAGCACACCAGGCCTCCCTGTCCATCACCAGCTCCCACAGTTTACTCAAACTCATGTCCATTGAGTCGGTGGTGGCATCCAACCATCTCATCCTCTGTCGTCCCCTTCTCCTCCTGCCCTCAATCTTTCCCAGCATCAGGGTCTTTTCAACAACTAAACTGAGGGTTTACTGTGGAGTTTGTTTCCCCTGTGTCTACAGAAAATCAACCAGTTTGCTACTCATCGTCAGTTTTACCCAGGGCTCCTGTGGGGATATTTGAATTGAGTGTGTAAATCCAGAGGAGCCTCAGGCCTCTTCATTCATCATCTGAACATTCTTCCCTCTCTACCGTCTGTCTGATAGGCCCCACTCCCATCCTTTCCTATCCACTTCTAGCCCTCCTTTGAAAACTTTTTTTTTTACTGAAGTATAGTTGCTTTACAACGTATTGTTTTCAAGTATATAATACAGTGATTCAGTTATACATATATTTGTCTATATCCTTTTCCAGATTCTTTTCCGTGTATAGGTTATTACAAAATACTCAGTATAGCTCTCTGTACTATACAGCAGGTTCTTGTTGTTTATTTTATGTATAGCAGTATATATAAATGTTAATTGCATATTCTTATTGCTTCCCAACCCCTTTTCCCTTTAGTAACCATAGATTTGTTTTCTATATCTGTAGGTCTATTTCTGTTTTATAAAAAGGTTATTTTGTATCTTTTTTTGAGATTCCACAAATAAATGATATATTTTTGTTTCTCTATATAGCTTACTTCACTTAGTAGGATAATCTCTAGGTCCATGCATATTGTTACAACTGGCATTATTTTGTTCTTTTTAATGGCTGAGTAGTATTCCATTGTGTATGTGCGTATGCAATACACACGTACACACCACATCTTTTTTTTAAGTAATTTATTTTTTACTGAAGGATAATTGCTTTACAGAATTTTGCTGTTTTCTGTCAAACCTCAATGTGAATCAGCCATACTGCTGCTACTGCTAAGTTGCTTCAGTCATGTCCGACTCTGTGCAACCCCAGAGATGGCAGCCCACCAGGCTCCCCCGTCCCTGGGATTCTCCAGGCAAGAACACTGGAGTGGGTTGCCATAGGTATACATATATCCCCTCCCTTTTGAAGCTCACTCCCATCTCCCTCCCCATCCTACCTCTCTAGGTTGATACAGAGCCCCTGTTGAGTTTCCTGAGCCAGACAGCAAATTCCCATTGGCTATCAATTTTACATATGGTAATGTAAGTTTCCATGTTACTCTTTCCATACATCTCACCCTCTCCTCCCCTCTCCCCGTGTTCCTAAGTCTGTTCTCTATGTCTGTTTCTCCGTTGTTGCCCTGTAAATAAATTCTTCAGTACCATTTTTCTAGATTCTGTATATATGTCTTGCTGCTGCTGCTACTGCTAAGTCGCTTCAGTCGTGTCCAACTCTGTGCGACCCCATAGACAGCAGCCCACCCAGCTCTCCCGTCCCTGGGATTCTCTAGGTAAGAATACTGGAGTGGGTTGCCATTTCCTTCTCCAATGCATGAAAGTGAAAAGTGAAAGTGAAGTAGTGTCCAACTCTGAGCGACCCCATGGACTGTAGCCTACCAGGCTCCTCTGTCCATGGGATTTTCAGCAAATTCCCATTGGCTATCAATTTTACATACGGTAATGTAAGTTTCCATGTTACTCTTTCCATACATCTCACCCTCTCCTCCCCTCTCCCCGTGTTCCTAAGTCTGTTCTCTATGTCTGTTTCTCCGTTGTTGCCCTGTAAATAAATTCTTCAGTACCATTTTTCTAGATTCTGTATATATGTCTTGCTGCTGCTGCTACTGCTAAGTCGCTTCAGTCGTGTCCAACTCTGTGCGACCCCATAGACAGCAGCCCACCCAGCTCTCCCGTCCCTGGGATTCTCTAGGTAAGAATACTGGAGTGGGTTGCCATTTCCTTCTCCAATGCATGAAAGTGAAAAGTGAAAGTGAAGTAGTGTCCAACTCCTAGCGATCCCGTGGACTGCAGCCTACTGCAGGCTCCTCCATCCACGGGACCTTCCTGGCAAGAGTACTGGAGTGGGTTGCCATTGCCTTCTCCGGTATATATGTCTTAGAATATGGTATTTATCTTTCTGTTTCTGACTCACTTCACTCTGTATAATAGGTTTAGGTTCATCCACCTCATTAGAACTGACTCAAATGAATTCCTTTTAATGTATGTATGTATATATATATATATATATACACGTGCGCGCACCACATCTTTATCCATTCATTTGTCAGTGAACATTTAGCTTGCTTCCATGCCTTTAGCCCTCTTTTTCTTTAATTTCAGGCCTTCTCCTCCCCAGTGTCCTTTCTCTTTACAATAAGTCCATTGTTTCGTATGTAGTGCTGGCTTACCTTTCTTAGAGCCTCCTGTCTTCCAGGAATCCAACACAGCCGTTAGAAAAAGAGCATTTCACCTTGGTCTTCTTTTGTCTGTGTCTGTTCTCTACTGTTGAACACCTGAAAAGCAACGTCTACCAACTGAGGGTTCATTCTAAAGGCACCGTCTAATTTTTACAACTTTCTCCTGATATCTGGGGCTCATTGCCCATAAATTTTGTCTTTTCCTTTCTAGTGTTTTCGGGGCCCTCAGGATCTGCATCTTAATAGAGTCTGATAAATTCTTCCACCAGATTTAGAGAGGCCTTTGATTTGTGCTGAATTTCTTGAACTTTCTCAAACTCTTGTTTTGGGACCCCTTTTTGAAGCCCTGCCAAGATGCACTTACGGTAGTGCGCTAGTAAGGGCATTGGGAATTCCTGGGGGTTCCGTGGTCAGGGCTCAGTGTTTCACTTCTGTGGCTCTGGGTCTGATCTCTGGTTGGGAACTAAGATCCGCGTGCTGTGCGGCATGGCTGAAAACAGACATTGCTCCCCGACTAAGGCTCCCAGTTTGGTTCAGCTGTGGGCGCTGCCAAGTGGCTTTGGGTGTACCATTTGGGTCCATTAGGTGGAGCTGGTATGCTTCTTCCCTGGCCTGATCAGTGACCTTTCTCCTTTCATCTCCTATGAAGATCATGTTGAAAAGACTGTGTATGTCTGTTCAAGTAGGGTGGTTAATGGGTAGCAAAACAATTCTGTCCTTCGGAAAGAATCCTCCCTATAAGGAGGGTTGTCCAATTAAATAAATCCAAGGTTGAGAAGGGTCTGTGCATCCATAGAAACCCAGACAGCTGGCCTTTTTCATTTATGCCTTCTGTGGGGTAATTGCCCTGCTTTGGAAGTGGCTCCCGGTCCAAACTGGGTGCCATGCTGGGTCTTGGAAAGTGACACCAGACCAGGTTCCAGTGCCCAGGAAGATAACTGATCCCTTTAAGGAGAGCCCCGGTGCTGGGAAGTGGGGCTGGAGCGAGAGTGGCTTCAATCTCCTTCCTTTCCTTTTCTCCCTGTGTGACAGGTTTTCCCTTTGGCTTCTTTTCAAGCCTTTGAAAAGCCTGTATAAGGCAACAACGGTAGGACTTTTCTCATCCCAATGTAATTGTTTGCACAGAGGGGATTTTATCATTCTTCCCCACTTCTTCACAGAATGGCTCTAATTTCACAATTGTAATTTAGAGAGCCATTCAAAGGCCAGGCTTTCTCAGATCCTAACAGGTACAGTGGCCCCACATCATTATGGTAAAATGTCCTCTTCCTCTTAGTCGTGGGTTCATAGCTGTAATCCAGAGAAGGCAGTGGCACCCCACTCCAGTACTCTTGCCTGGAAAATCCCATGGGCGGAGGAGCCTGGTGGGCTGCAGTCCATGGGGTCACTAAGAGTCGGACACAACTGAGCGACTTCCCTTTCACTTTTCACTTTCATGCATTGGAGAAGGAAATGGCAACCCACTCCAGTGTTCTTGCCTGGAGAATCCCAGGGACGGGGGAGCCTGGTGGGCTGCCGTCTATGGGGTCGCACAGAGTCGGACACGACTGACGCGACTTAGCAGCAGCAGCAGCATAGCTGTAATCAGACCACTCACTTACCCAAAATGCACCTCCAGAAGACTCTTTTTGGGGATATTTGAAACATCCCCCATCTTTTAAAGGCAGACAAGGTGGAGTCAGGCTTGTTCTTCTGTTACAAGATGGCTGGTGTGTGTGTATTGGTCTGTCTGTCTGTCTATAGATAGCCTCTGAAAAATGTCAGTTCTTAAGCTAAAACCAACTGTAGGTCTCAGTGAGTTCATTTGTGGAAGGACCTCGCCTCCTCTGTTACCAGACCAGCAAATTTGGGTGCGACAGTTGAGACTTGAGTTGTTTTGTTTTCTTTGTTCCATTTTTTTGTCCACACTGGAGGGGCATGTGGGATCTTAGTTCCCCAACCAGGATTGAACCCAGGCTGCTTGCACTGGGTTGGAGTCTTCACCACTAAAAGCACTGGGGAAATTCCAAGAGTTGGGTTTTTTGGAGGATGAGAGGAAGGCAAAAAAACACCTTAGATGCCACCATGGTCTGTGTCCCTGTAAAGGCCCACACAACATTCACCAGGTATGAAAAAACATGAAAGTGTCAGTCACTCAGTCGCGTCGGACTCGTTGTGACCCCATGGATTGTAGCCAGCCAAGCTCCTCTGTCCATGGAGTTCTCCAGGGGATCTTCCTGACCCAGGGATTGAATCGGGGTCTCCTGCGTTGCAGGCAGATCCCTTACTGTCTGAGCCACCAGGGAAGCCCTGCTACCCACTCCAGAATTCTCACCTGGAGAATTCCATGGACAGAGGAGCCTAGTGGACTACAGTCCATGGGGTCGCAAAGAGTCGTACACAGCTGAAGCAACTGAGCACATGTGCATAATATCGTGATAGCAGGGGCAACTGATAAGAAAAGTTTGGGAAGTGCAGGATGGCACATGTGAGGCCCAAAGCCTGCAGAATGCACGTCCTGTGCAGCTGCGAGCCTGTTCCCAGGTCTCACTTTGGTGTCCACTCCTGCAGCACACCTTTGATGAGCCCCCAGGATGCCAGGCCTGTGGGGACTGGGCATCCACTGGAGACTTGCGGTCTGAAGGAGGTGGCCGGCCATGCTGCCTGCGCTCCAAGGGACCAATATCACAGCACCTACCAAGCACCTGTCTGTCTGCTAAGCCCTGGGCATGTAGCGTGAGTCATAAGAGGCTCTGGTTCCTATTTAGCATTTATGGACTGATGGGAATGAATGTTTTCAAAGTAAACAAGCATTTTTTAAAAAGGTTTAAGCACCCGGACTAATCATGCCTGGGCAATCTGGGAGGGCTTCTTGGAGGAAGCAGCATTTATTCTGGCTCCGGAGAATGTCCAGGGCTGGTTCACAGGTGGTACAGAGCTGTGACTATGAGGTGGGCTCTGGAGCAAGACCACCCAGGTTCAAATTCCTGCTCCTCCTCTTACTGGCCATGTGGTTCTAAGCACCAACTGAGCCTCAGTTTCCCCATATTTCACATGGGGTTAATATGAGGAGGCTGTGGGGCCTGAGTGAGCTAATAATTCATGCATAGCTCTTAGAACAGTGCCCCGGGCATTGTCTACACTAGGTACATGTGATTCACAAACCACAGGAGACTGACGCTGTGTAGGGTACCCAGGCTTCAGGGGCTTCTGGCCCTGGCTCTTTCTCACTAACCAGGTCAGAAGTGTGTCACAGCTATCTCATGGTTGCAGATTTTTCAGAGATATGACCTTCCGTGCAGAATGATGATGACAACAGCTGGCCTTTAGTGAGCGCCTACCAGGTACTAAATGTTCAACCTGGACCAGCTCACTTCAACCCATAACAACCCCACAAAGCATAGGCACTACTGGAATCTTGTATTCCAGATAAGGAACTCACGGCTCAGAGAGGTGGGTTCAGTTGCCCAAGGTCACACAGCTTATATGTGACAGAGGTGGGGCTGGATCTGGTTTGATACTGGATTTGATCCTGAGCAGGGCCAGGGCCTGCCTGTTAACCAAAACTGGGGTCAGCTCTCTCGTGTGCAGTCAAGCCAGTCTCCTGACACCATGTTGCTGGGGAGGAAAAGGCAGTGTTTACTGCAGGATAACAGACAAGGAGTCTAGGACAGCTAGGGCTCAAAAAGCCGGAACTCCCCTAGGAGACTTTGCAAAGCACGTTCATTTTTTTAAAGATCTTTTTTGATGTGGACCCTGTTTAAAGTCTTTATTGAATTTGTTACAATGTATGCTTCTGTTTCTATTTTTTAAGTTTTTTGTCTGCAAGGCATGTGGGATCTTAGCTCTTCAAGGATCGAACCCACAGCCTCTGCTTTGAAAAGAGAAGTCTTAACCACTGGAGCACCAGGGAAGTCCTGCAAAGCATTTTTCAAGGCCAGATGAGGGAAGGAGGAGAGTTGCACAGTTCTGATTGGTTGATGGTTAGGTAACAGGGCAGCATCACAGAGGTTAACATCATCAGGCCTCAGGTGCCAGGTCTGGGGGCTACGTGTTCATCCACCTGGTGGGAGAAGGGCTAGTATCTGTAAAACAGCTCATGAAATGTGCATCAGGTACTGTTATCTAGGTACTTCAGGGAGGAGCTAAAGCAGAGAATATCTTGCGGGAGGGAGGGAGAGGAGGGCTGTGGTGTATGTCCTAAGAAGGCCCCACAGGGTCCTCCTTGGTCACATGTCCAGTCCAGCAGGACTCAGACCTGAGCTGGGATATCAGGGTGTGTGTGTGGCAGGGGGGACGCCTGGGCCTCCACTGGATCCCCTCTCTTGAGGCTGCTCAACCCACACCCTGAGATGCTCCATCCTTCAGATCCTCAGATTTCAAGCTTTTGAATGCTGGTATTCAGGATTCCAGCTGGGAGGTCCCAAGCTTCTTGAGTCCCATGAGTGTCTTTCCTGAGTGGTCCAGGGCAGCTGTGCAGAGCTTGAGGGTGGGGCGGGGGTGGCCCCTGGCAGCTCGCCAGTCTGCACTGCCTGAGTGCAGCTCAGGCAGAAGTACCCCAGTTTAGGGTGGAAGGAAACAAGCAGTGTCTGACCGCCTCCGTCGGGCAAGCAACAAGACAGATAGGATGTGGCATCTCTCTGCCCCTCTCTCTGTGCCCCACCCACCCCTCTCCGGTGGTAAGTGACTATTTTCCTGCCATCAGAGGAGAGAAGAGGCAAAAGGTGGGGGCTGAAGGAAATGTGGCTTCACTGCCCTCAGCCTTCCCTTATCTGTGTAACAGGAACCAGAGCGGCCAGCGCTTGGGGTTGGGGGTAGACGAACGGGCCCCCGGATGATGAGGTAGTGAAACGATCCGTCCATAGTGGGGTTTATACCACGTAGCTTCGTTAGGGTACACGTGTCCAGGCAAGGATGAAAGTCATTATCCTACCTGCCACAGATAGTGCTTACACTCTGCTCCTCTCCTTGTTACCTGCGAGGCTCTTTGGAGTCACAGAGCCCCAGGAACCGTGTGGGTTTCAGTCATATGGGTAAGGCCTGCCCAGCTGCAGCCTGGCTCCAGGCTGCTCTGTCCCTGGTAACCTTCCCCTTGAAGCCAACAGTATGGCAGGTCCCAGGGTCCTGGATTGCCTGAGACTGATGGGGACGAGGGATGGTCAGTGCTAACACTGGGAACATTTGGGGTGAGCTGGTCGGCTTAGGCCCAGGCAGGGAGATACTGGCTTTTCCCAGTGCTCCCTGTTGCATCCCAAACAGGCAGGGAAGTCTCTGCTCCCACATAGGTCTTTGCAGCTTCCCTAACGTAGGGAGGTAGGGAGGTCACCACTTCCGTACCCTCCCTGAGTCAAAAGGCCCTCCCCCACCATCTCCTCTGCTCCTCTGCCCGTAGCCCCCTGCTGGATGCCAGCATCAGGGGACCTTCCTGGAGCATCTCATTCTGTTCTCATCTTTGAGAAAATACCACCCATCTTACAGATGAGGAAACTGAGGCTCGGACTTGGTAAAACGATCTGCTTAGGTTTACAGCAGCTCAGTGGTCTCTCTTCCACCCCAGGCTGCCTCCATGTGAAGGGATGGGTGCAGGGGGAGAGCCCACCTTGGGGACCACAACCTGGCCGCCTCCATGGTACCCTCCCAACCTCCCTGACTCACCCAGGTCCCTCCCTGACCCAGGAGCCAGTGGGGTGGGTCTTCTGGTTTTGTTTCTCCCTTTCTGCTTCCAGGAAGTAGCTAAGAGCTCTGCCTTCCAGGAACCGAGAACTGCCCAAGTGGCGATAGTGGGGGTAGTGCCCAAGCTCATAGTTACGAAATATGTCCTAAATATGGCTTCTTCTTAAAGTCCCCTGCCGTTAGGAAAGTGGGGCCAAGATTAGGCCATATACTCTTTCCCAAGGTGCAAAGAATGTCTGCCTCCCACAGGCAAATTCAGAGGCAAAGAATGTGTGTGTGTGCACATGTGTATGACATACTTATTAAGCACGAGCTGCAAGCTGGCATTTTTGAATTCATTATCTCATTGCGTTCTCCCCAAACCCAATGAGATGGGTGGCGTTTGTTGTTCCCATTTTACAGATGATGAAACTGAGGCTCAGAAAGGCAAAGATCTGAGTCAAGGTGATTTCACTTGTAAGGGACAGAGCTGAGACTTGAACATCCTTTTGTCGGACCTCAAAATCTGTGCTCTCAACCTTGTGCCCTGCATAGTACCCAGTACAGAGAGCACCAACCTTTCTGGGTGTTACGGCCTTCAAGGTCCTCCTGATTCCTTCTTCACCCTGCCTCTCCTAACTGGGTCCCCAGTGGCAGGCACAAACCCACCAAGCTAAGCTGTGTTCCAAGCCTTTTCTCCTTCTGCCCTCTCAGCTAGGTCTCTCCACAAAGCCTTCCCGAGTTCTCGCTAGCTTCGAATCTTGTCTCCGCGACTTGGCAGCTGTTTGGGCAAGTCACTCTACCTCTCTGAGCTTCATCCCTCCTCAGTAAAATGAGGATATCTGTGAGAGCCAGATGTGTCTGGTGCAAATACCATTGTTTAAGAAATTATTTTAAGGTAAGATCAGACTGGTATTTTAGAAACCATCGTAATTTTAACTAACATGTGAGAGGTTGAATTGAGTCTAGAAGCAGAGGGTCTATGAGTGAGTTACAGACATTCAACAAAAGATGAACAACTGCTCTCAGCTCTGAATTACATGAAGTACAAGGAAAGGTATCAAATAAATGAGAAAATGCCTTGAAAAAATAGATATATGTATCAACAAATGTATACTGGAATCACCTTGCTGTACACCTGAAACTAACCTGACATTGTAAAATCAGTTACAGTCCAACTGAAAAAAAAAAAACAAGGAAAAGTTTTGGAAATTATCCAGGCTCTGCTCCACTCTGGGATGAGCTGGTCGGCTTAGTCCCAGGAAGGGAGATATTGGCTTTTCCCCGTGCTCCCTGTTGCATCCCGGACAGGGAGGTCTCTGCTCTCACACAGGTCTTTGCAGCTTCCCTAATGTGGGGAGGTAGGGAGGTCACCACCTCCGTACCCTCCTGAGTCAGAGGCACCCCTCATCTCCTCTGCTCCTCTGTCCGTAGTCCCCTGCTGGATGCCAGCATCAGGGGACCTTCCTGCAGCATTTCATTCAGTTCTCATTTTTGAGACAATACCGCCCATCTTACAGATAGGGAAACTGAGGCTCAGACTTGGTGAAGCAATCTGCTCAGTTTACACAACCGCTCAGTGTTCCCTCCTCTGCCCTGGGCTGCCTCTGTGTGCTGGGGTGGGTTGGGGGGAAAGTCCATCTTGGGGACAACAACCTGGCCCCTTCCATAGTACCTTGGATTGCATATTGCTGAAGGGTACTATGTCAGGGAATCAAGGGATCTCACCCCAAAACACAGCTGTTGGTCACCACAGGATTCTCAGCTGCAAGATGTTGAGTCCCACAAATACCAGCCACTGCCAGGGGCAGAATAAGGGGAGAGAGAGAAACCCAGGAGGCATGAGTGTTCACAAGGCCAGGAAAGACCAATCAGATGGCCAAAGGGAGAGGCACTGCCCTTTCTGGCTCCCTGGTCGGGAGGCTGAGGGGTGATACGAAGACAGACAGTCACTTTTGCTACCCACAGGCAAACGAGACAACTGTCAGCTCCCTGAGGACAGGCTGTTCACAACAGATTTGAGTTTTTCTCCTGGCCCCAGATAGAGCAGTTGATGGCTCTGAGCCCTTGAGGACTTACAGGATAGATTTACCGAAATAACCGAAGTAGCTGCTATTTGCAGGAGCTGGAGATGGGAGCAAAATGCTAAGGGCTTTCTAGGTATCACCTCATTTTATCCTCACAGTAGTCTACAAGTAGGTGCTGTCATCCCCATCATGTAAGCGAGGACCTACCCAAAGGGAACTGGATCAAGCCAACACATTGAGAAAGGATGAGAAGACTGAGAGTCTGAGGGACAGGCCAGGCTTGTGTGGGATGGGAGCCAAGATAGGGGAAACTGGAACAGAGGGATGCAGAGAGAGGAGTCAGCGTCACACTCCAAGAGGCCTCAGAGGGCCAAACGAGCAGCTTTATCCTGTAGTCCCGTGGTAACCAAACTCCTGCCCCATCGATGGGCAAGATAGGTACATTGCTGTATTTACAAATTGTATACAGGTACCACTGTGCTCATGAGACACTATAAATGTGTCCAGAAATAGAAGTTAAGTGACATAGACGTTCATATAAGTAGACCTAATGTTATCTTTCTACACCTCAGTAGACTGTCTTGTCCACACTGCACTGGGTCTTCGCTGCTGCACGTGGACTTTCTCTAGTTTTGACGAATGGGGTGGGGGTGGGGGGGCTGCTCTCCAGTTGCGAGGTGCAGGCTTCTCGCTGTGGCGGCTTCTTCTGTCGCAGAGGCGCGCAGGCTTCCGCAGATGTGGAGTGTGGGCTCCGCAGTGGGTGCTCAGGGGCTCCGGAGCACAGGTTCAGTAGGCGTGGTGCACAGGCTTAGTTGCCCAGGTGGTGACATGGAATCTTCCCAGACCGGGGACTGAACCTGTCTCCCCTGCACTGGCGGGTGAATGCTTAACCGCTGGACCACCAGGGAGGCAAATATTAATACATTTGTGTGCACTGGGTCAAGGGAGTTGAGGAGCGCCCCCCGATGGACTCACTGATGCTGGTAAGTAGTAATAGCTGCTCTTTGTGCAGGAGCCTCTGTGCGCCAGGCGGGTGCTGGGGGGTGAGGATGCCCCAGACCAGATGTGTTACCAGCTGTGGCTGTTCAGGGTCACGGCCAAGGGCACTTGGTGGGCCCAGGGGTGCAGCTCTCCTGACGTCCCGTCGTCCCTGTCCCCCTCCAGGTGCCATGCTTCTGCAACTCCTGCTGCTTCTGGCCCTGCTGGGCCCTGGCAGCAGCCTCCAGCTGGGGGAGACCGGCGAGAAGGAAGCCGTGGGGGCCCCGGGCCCCCTACACCCAGAAGACGATGACCCCGACTATGACTATGTGGCCCAAACAGACCCTCCAGAGATGCTTGACAGCAGCACCCAGGTCCCCACGTTTCTGCCTACGGTGGCAACGCGGGGGCCAAGAGTGTCTGCAGGGCCTGTGACACCCGAGTCATTCATTCTAGAGATGTCCACAAGGGACTCTGCTGTCCTGAATGCCACAGGGGCAACCGCTGAGAAACTGAGCCCAGACCTGGTCACACTGGTCCCTCTGACCAGAGAACTGGTCACTGAAATCCCTCCCCAAATGAAGGGTCCATCCACAGAGCTGGCTGCGCCCACAGAGGCCCTGTCCACGGAACCCAGGCTTACAGAGGCCCTGTCCACGGAACCCAGGCTTACAGAGGCCCTGTCCACGGAACCCAAAATCATAGAGACTCTGCCCACGGAACCAGCTACCACAGAAGCCCTGTTCAGGGAGCCCACTACCATACCGGCCCTGCCCACGGAACCAGCCACTGTGCAGGCCCTGCCCACGAGACCTACTACCACAAAGGGCCTAACCACAGCCCTTCCTGTGGCCTTGGCTACTCCCAAGGGCACCACTGTGGCAGCTGGCAGCTGGCCTGATGACTTCACTGGGAGCTCTGTGGCCCCGACCCCACCAGAGGGCCTGCCGGACCCGGGCCCCGTGAAGCAGTGTCTGCTGGCCATCCTCATCCTGGCCCTGGTGGCCACCGTCTTCCTCGTGTGCACCGTGGTGCTGGCCATCCGCCTCTCCCGCAAGAACCACCTGTACCCCGTGCGGGATTACTCCCCCAGTGAGATGGTCTGCATCTCGTCTCTGCTGCCCGAGGGGGGCGAGGGGCCCGCTCCCACGCGCAACGGGGACCTGCCCAAGGCCAAGGACCAGGGCCGGAAGGCAGGGCCGGGGGAGGACCGTGAAGGGGATGACCTCACCCTGCGCAGCTTCCTCCCTTAGCTGCCGAGCTGCTGAGCCGGGGCCCATGCCGAGGCTCTAAGCCTCGGGTCGGGCTGCCTTGGATCCCCCTGGAGACAGGAATCTTCAGGGCGGGACCCGGGCCACCACACACAGGACTGAGAGCAGCCAGGCTCCAGGCACCGAAGCAGGCCTGGCAAAAAGAACCTCCAGTAGAGGCTGCAGACGACCCCCCAGCTCCCTGCCCAGCCCCCGTGTGTCCTGGGCTCCCTCTAACGCCTCCGTCCCCCTGCCGCTGGGGTCTCATCCTTATGCACCCAGGGGGGCTGAGATCCTCCCTGCCGCCATGCCCGCGACCCTTTCCTTCTACAGCCACTGCACAGGAGGGGGCACTCCGCACTGGATTCCTTAGTTCACTTCCTGTCGTCCCCCCCTCATTTGGGGTATCTCTCAGGGAACCCACAGTGAGTTGTGGGGCTGGGCAGGTTCCTTAGGGGACTCTGTGGACCTACAAGCTATTGTCTAGTGACAGCCTAACCCCATCCTGGCCTCCCTCGCCTCCCCCCGGGGTCTTGATTGAGGTGCTCACAGAGGTCTCCCGGGGCCCAGTTCAGGGCCCAGGATGGCACAGACGCTCAGCAAATGTTTGGTGGCGAACAAGTGATGGCTGAGTGAATGCTTCAGGCTGCCTCCTTCAGGTGGGGAGTGGGTCCTTTTGCTGTTCCCCCAGCCCCAGGGCCCTTAGGAAGCCCCCTGCGCAGGCTATTAAAGTTACTTCAGGGGGCACCTTGGTGTATCCTTGGGCGCTGGGGGAGGGGTTCAGGCTGTCGAGGGGCAGAGAATGCTGGCCCCAGGAGCCACTTTGCCCAGTGCCACCCATGACACAGTTCAAGCCTGCAGAATTTGGCCCCCCGCACCCCAAATCTCTGCCAGATACCCCCTCTAAACATCAATGCCATGCACCCCAGAAGCCCACCCTGACCTCTCTCTGTTCTGCATGAGGCTCATGTCCCCTTAACACCCAGTGGTCCCCTCCTCACAGGGGGAGCCTGGCTACAGCCTACAAGGCCTTCCTACAACTGACTGGTTGTCTTACAGAGTTTGAAGAAGTGAAGCGAAGTCACCAGTCATGTCCAACTCTTTGCGACCACCTGGACTGTAACCTGCCAGGCTCCTCTGTCCATGGGATTCTCCAGGCAAGGATACTGGAGTGGGTTGCCATTTCCTTCTCCAGCATAGAGAGTCTGGGGCCCCGTAAACATTTTCTTAAAGGGCAAGATCATAAATATCTTAGGTTTGGCAGCTCACGTGGTCTCTGTCACATCTTTTCAACTCTGGCATCCTGGCACGAAGGCCCCAATTAACTCTGTGTCACGGATGAAGGGGTTTAGCTGAATTCTACTGAAACTTTAAGACAGCAGGCTGGGTCAGGCTCTATAAGTTAGCTTGTCCCTGACTTCAGTGTAGGGTGACCAGCTGTCCTGAGACTTTCCTGGTTTCAGCACTGAAAATCCTATATCAATGGGATATAAGGCTTTCAGCTCCAGCAGATTAGGACAGCGAGTGGCCCTATTTAAGCACTGAAACCCACGAGGACTCTGAGGGTCAGATTAGGAAGCCAAAGGCTTAGAGAGAAGGGTGAGGTTTTACTTCCTGACATGGCTGAGCCAGGGTTTCAGACTTTTGATCTTTGCTTCCTAATGCCTTTATGCCTTTTAGTCATTTCTGTACACGGGGAAGGAAACACACACACACACACACACACACACACACACACACACACTTCTACCTTCTAGAACATTCATCTCAGGGGACTTTTTCTCTTCTAGAAAAATGCCTCCAAGGGCCTCTTTGGGAATTCAGGACCTCCTCCACTCCGTGGCATAACCTGCAGAGAAAGAATTCAAAGAAAAGGTCGAATTGGGGCAGGGGAAGCGGGGGTGTTGGCTGCAACTCAGAGAGAGGGATGGGGGGAAAGGCAGGAGGAACACGGAAAGCAACAGGGCCATAGGGAACAGAGTCAGGGATAAGCGGAGAACTGGCTGGTTCTGTCCCCCCCCCTCCCCCNCCGTCCATCTGGGCAGGGAGTAGGTCTCCGGGCTCCTCTAAGGGCCCCGGGGAGCGCCTCTGCTCCCGCACGTTGGTTTTCCGTCTCTCCCGGAAGAGGACCGCTTCTCTGCAGCCCTCCCTTCAAGGTGCAGAATTCGTCAGCAGCGGAGATGGCGAATGCTTGAAGATGCCACCAGGGGGCGCCCACCACCAGCTAGTGGAGCCAAGGGCAGCCTGGCGCTACGGCTTGGTCCAGTCTCGGAGGATGAAGGAAGGATGGAGCCAGATCCGAGCTCCAAACCCAGTGGGGTGCTGGTATATATTTACCAACTGGCTTCTCAGGTGGAATGGTGCCCAAAGCAAGATTTGCAGTGCTTGCCAATTTCTTTGCTGTAAATACTCCCATGGCTGATTTTGAGCAACCAGTCATTTATACAGTAGGTCATACAAAAAATGTAAATAATGCCAATGGCGTCGATGTAGGATGTAGTAAGATCATGAGGAAGCGATGAGTTTTAAGTATTGAAGACCATTTTATGTAACAACTGGTTCAACTAATTCTGAAAATTTGACAGCTGGATCTGAGACTGATATAGGCTGGCTCCTGCATCCTAGTGTGTCCTTCCACTTGTCTGGACCTCCCTTGCCCTTGGACATCACCCCGTGAATTGCCCCATCCATCCACTGAGCACAAATATCTGCTATGTCTCCATGGATCCCCTCATACAGCCTATGAAGGAGGAACTAGGATTCTCCCCATTTTACAGAAGAGGAAACTGAGGCTCAGAGAAGTTCAGTCACATGTCCCAGATCATACATGAGGATCTGAGATTGGAATCTAGGCTTGAATCAGAGAGCCACATTCTTACCACTAGGTCACGTGGTCCTTGAGATCATAGCGGGGTTCTGGGGGAATCCCGTGCCCCAAACTCCCACTCCTGCTGACCTGTCCTGGCGTCTGGAAGTCCCCCTCAGTCACCCTTTGTGGCTCCCAGTTGCTGAGAGAAGGCATTAGGACCTGTTAGTTGCTCAGTCATGTCCAGTTCTTTCCAACCCCACGGACTGCAGCCTGCCAGGCTTTCCTCTGTCCCTGGGATTCTCCAGGCAAGGATACTGGAGTGGGTAGCCAATCCCTTCCCCAGGGGATCTTCCGGACCCAGGGATCGAACCTGGGTCTCCTTCATTGCAGGCAGATTCTTTACTGTCTGAGCCACTAGGGAAGCCCCAGGATGACACAGTTGAACCCAGCTTGCAGAGAGCAGGCACACAGCAGACCTGGGATGCAAGACAGAGAGAGGTGGCTGCAACAAGGCGCTGGCATTTCCTAGGCACTCAGTCTATGCCCAGTCCCACGTCAATGCTTTATCTGCCTGATCGCATTCAGGTCTCACAACAACCCATGAGGTGAGGACAATTATTATCCCACTCCTCTGGTAGGGAAACTGAGATTCAGAAAGCTGGACCACTGGCTTCAGCAAGTTGCACTGCTGAGAAACCAGACTCCGCTGACTTCAGCTCTGGAAGTAGGGGAGGAAGGAGGGTAGACAGGAAATGGGGGACAGGGGGCGGCATGCTAAATTTACTCTTGTCCCTTTGGAGGGGGGTTGCTGCCAGCCCTGCGGGTGCTTCATCTGGCAATCAGTCCGGACAAAGTTTCCCCAAACCCTCCTCCATACCCCACCCCTGACTGCCACTCAGCCAAGTCTTACCTGATGCCTAAGCACAAGATACGTCCTCCATAAACCATAGTTTTTAGGATTATCAAATACAGAAAGATGACTGGAAGGAAGTACACCAAATTGTTAAGAGAGATTGGCCACCAAGCATGGGATTATAAGTGAGTTTTACTTGGGTCTTTTGACTTTCCTGTGTTTTCCTAATATTTTTCAATGGGCAGAACAAAATCTTAAGTGTTTAGGAAGTCTGGGGGTCCCAGGTCTCCCTAGCTGGTGGGTAAAACCATCCATTCTTTAGCTATGAATGCCCACACAGGAAGGCTCTGAGCTGGTGGTCCTGACCCGGGGGCAACTTTGCCCCCCCAGGGGACATCTGGCAATGTCTGGAGATAAGCTGGTTGTCATGACTTGAGGGAGCATTGCTGGCATCTAGTAGGTGGTCAGGGACCCCGACAAACACCCCACACAGGCCAGGCCACCGAGGCAAAGAAGGTCTGGTCCAAATGTCAGCGGTCCTGAGGTGGAGAAATTCTGCTCTTCCCACTTGGCAGTGAGGGCCCATTGGAGTTCCCCTTCTCAAAAGTGTTTGGAAACCCGAACTGTGTGGCCATGAGCTTGATTGCTGAGTCTCCTTTTGGTGGCTGGAAGCCTGTAGCCATAATTGCTCAGGCTTTTGCCCCCCCCCAGGGTTCCACAGATGGGGCATTTCAGCAGTTCCTCTGGGACTTCGCTACCCCGTCCATCTGGGCAGGGAGTAGGTCTCCGGGCTCCTCTAAGGGCCCCGGGGAGCGCCTCTGCTCCCGCACGTTGGTTTTCCGTCTCTCCCGGAAGAGGACCGCTTCTCTGCAGCCCTCCCTTCAAGGTGCAGGATTCGTCAGCAGCGGAGATGGCGAATGCTTGAAGATGCCACCAGGGGGCGCCTACCACCAGCTAGTGGAGCCAAGGGCAGCCTGCGCTACGGCTTGGTCCAGTCTCGGAGGATGAAGGAAGGATGGAGACAGATCCGAGCTCCAAACCCAGTGGGGTGCTGGTATATATTTACCAACTGGCTTCTCAGGTAGAATGGTGCCCAAAGCAAGATTTTCAGTGCTTGCCAATTTCTTTGCTGTAAATACTCCCATGGCTGATTTTGAGCAACCAGTCATTTATACAGTAGGTCATACAAAAAATGTAAATAATGCCAATGGCGTCGATGTAGGATGTAGTAAGATCATGAGGAAGCGATGAGTTTTAAGTATTGAAGACCATTTTATGTAACAACTGGTTCAAATAATTCTGAAAATTTGACAGCTGGATCTGAGACTGATATAGGCTGGCTCCTCCATCCTAGTGTGTCCTTCCACTTGTCTGGACCTCCCTTGCCCTTGGACATCACCCCGTGAATTGCCCCATCCATCCACTGAGCACAAATATCTGCTATGTCTCCATGGATCCCCTCATACAGCCTATGAAGGAGGAACTAGGATTCTCCCCATTTTACAGAAGAGGAAACTGAGGCTCAGAGAAGTTCAGTCACATGTCCCAGATCATACATGAGGATCTGAGATTGGAATCTAGGCTTGAAACAGAAAGCCACATTCTTACCACTAGGTCACGTGGTCCTTGAGATCATAGCGGGGTTCTGGGGGAATCCCGTGCCCCAAACTCCCACTCCTGCTGACCTGTCCTGGCGTCTGGAAGTCCCCCTCAGTCACCCTTTGTGGCTCCCAGTTGCTGAGAGAAGGCATTAGGACCTGTTAGTTGCTCAGTCATGTCCAGTTCTTTCCAACCCCACGGACTGCAGCCTGCCAGGCTTTCCTCTGTCCCTGGGATTCTCCAGGCAAGGATACTGGAGTGGGTAGCCAATCCCTTCCCCAGGGGATCTTCCGGACCCAGGGATCGAACCTGGGTCTCCTTCATTGCAGGCAGATTCTTTACTGTCTGAGCCACTAGGGAAGCCCCAGGATGACACAGTTGAACCCAGCTTGCAGAGAGCAGGCACACAGCAGACCTGGGATGCAAGACAGAGAGAGGTGGCTGCAACAAGGCGCTGGCATTTCCTAGGCACTCAGTCTATGCCCAGTCCCACGTCAATGCTTTATCTGCCTGATCGCATTCAGGTCTCACAACAACCCATGAGGTGAGAACAATTATTATCCCACTCCTCTGGTAGGGAAACTGAGATTCAGAAAGCTGGACCACTGGCTTCAGCAAGTTGCACTGCTGAGAAACCAGACTCCGCTGACTTCAGCTCTGGAAGTAGGGGAGGAAGGAGGGTAGACAGGAAATGGGGGACAGGGGGCGGCATGCTAAATTTACTCTTGTCCCTTTGGAGGGGGGTTGCTGCCAGCCCTGCGGGTGCTTCATCTGGCAATCAGTCCGGACAAAGTTTCCCCAAACCCTCCTCCATACCCCACCCCTGACTGCCACTCAGCCAAGTCTTACCTGATGCCTAAGCACAAGATACGTCCTCCATAAACCATAGTTTTTAGGATTATCAAATACAGAAAGATGACTGGAAGGAAGTACACCAAATTGTTAAGAGAGATTGGCCACCAAGCATGGGATTATAAGTGAGTTTTACTTGGTTCTTTTGACTTTCCTGTGTTTTCCTAATATTTTTCAATGGGCAGAACAAAATCTTAAGTGTTTAGGAAGTCTGGGGGTCCCAGGTCTCCCTAGCTGGTGGGTAAAACCATCCATTCTTTAGCTATGAATGCCCACACAGGAAGGCTCTGAGCTGGTGGTCCTGACCCGGGGGCAACTTTGCCCCCCCAGGGGACATCTGGCAATGTCTGGAGATAAGCTGGTTGTCATGACTTGAGGGAGCATTGCTGGCATCTAGTAGGTGGTCAGGGACCCCGACAAACACCCCACACAGGCCAGGCCACCGAGGCAAAGAAGGTCTGGTCCAAATGTCAGCGGTCCTGAGGTGGAGAAATTCTGCTCTTCCCACTTGGCAGTGAGGGCCCATTGGAGTTCCCCTTCTCAAAAGTGTTTGGAAACCCGAACTGTGTGGCCATGAGCTTGATTGCTGAGTCTCCTTTTGGTGGCTGGAAGCCTGTAGCCATAATTGCTCAGGCTTTTGCCCCCCCCCAGGGTTCCACAGAGCCAGTGCCCCATGCCTAAGCCTGGCAAAATAAAGATGCTGTTGCTGAACCTGGCAGAGGGGCAGCCTTGGAACTGCCTTTCCGAGGAAAGGAGCAGAAAGGAATAGACCTAGGGCAGGAGACGGGAGCACCAAAGGGGCGAAGATGCAGTCCCTTTCCCAGGCACATGAACCCTGCAAGGGGTGAGGCATGGTCCCCTCCTGTCTCAGCACTGCTTCCGGGCTGCCCACCCCTCCCCACTTTGGGGCAGTCCTTCCGGGAGACTGATTGTTCTGCCTTGTGTCTGGCCTCCGGACTCCTCCGGCCTTCAGGGGATTTCCCCCAGAGCTTCAGTGGCCAGCTCAGCAAATCACTGGCAGATTCGTTTAGAATCTGTAGAATGGTAGGGTGCCTCAATCCCGCCAGCAGCCGAAGCTTCTGGAAGCCAACCCCTGCCTGTTTGAACCCCCATCTCACCCACTGACAGACATGTTGGCTGGATGAGGGCAGGAAAGCTGTCACCTCTCACTGTCACTTGGCTTCGGCCCCAAGAGCTTGCTGGTTCTTTCTTCCTCACACTCTCCTACCCCAGGTCCTTTGCACCTGCCACTTCTCTGCCTAGTGGCCTCTTGCCAGAGGTCTGCGGGACCAGCATCTTCTCACTCTTGTGTCTCAGCGTGAATGCTGCCTCTTCAGAGGGGCCTGCTCTGCGGCCCTGCCCCGTTTTTCTTTAGGACAACCCCCTGGTCCCCTTCAGGGTGGTGGTGGTGGTGCTCGTGCTGTCGTGTCCGACTCTCCGTGACCCCGTGGGCTCTAGCCCACCAGGCTCCTCTGTCCATGGGACTCACCAGGCAAGAATCCTGGCGTGGGGAGCCATGACGTCCTCCAGGGGATCTTGCCAACCCAGGGACTGAATTGCATCTCTCCCGTCTCTGGCATTGGCAGGTGGTGGGGGCG
>SJYR01000678.1:446621-471439 GCA_006410655.1 Kobus ellipsiprymnus | reverse complement strand
CTTGACGTACTCCTTTTCCTATTTGGAACCAGTCTGTTGTTCCATGTCCAGTTCTAACTGTTGCTTCCTGACCCGCATACAGATTTCTCAAGAGGCAGGTGAGGTGATCTGGTATTCCCATCTCTTTCAGAAATTTCCACGGTTTATTGTGATCCACACAGTCAAAGGCTTTGGCATAGTCAATAAGGCAGAAATAGATGTTTTTCTGGAACTCTCTTGCTTTATCCATGAACCAGCGGATGTTGGCAATTTAATCTCTGGTTTCTCTGCCTTTTCTAAAGCCAACTTGAACATCAGGGAGTTCACGGTTCATGTATTGCTGAAGCCTGGCTTGGAGAATTTTGAGCATTACTTTACTAGCGTGTGAGATGAGTGCAATTGTGCGGTAGTTTGAGCATTCTTTTGCATTGCCTTTCTTTGGAATTGGAATGAAAACTGACCTTTTCCAGTCCTGTGGCCACTGCTGAGTTTTCCAAATTTGCTGGCATATTGAGTGCAGTACTTTCACAGCATCATCTTTCAGTCATTCTGTATGTAATTACTTAATTACTAAGCTACCTTCTTTTTTGGCTGTGCTGGGCAGCATGTGGGATCTTAGTTTTCTGATCAGGAATGGAACCTCTACCCTGCCGTCCCCGAAATGGAAGTGCAAGTGTCTTAACCACTGGACCACCTGTGAAGTCCCAGTGTTATCTTTTCATGTATTTATTTGGCTGTTCTTAGTTGCGGCACTCGGGTTCTTCGTTGCCATCTTTCACTGAGGCGCGGAGACTCTTGAGGGCATGTGGGATCATAGTTCCCCATCAGGGATCGGACCTGCATCCCCTGCGTTGCAAGGTGGATTCTCAGCCACTGGACCGACCACCAGGGAAGAAATCCTTCTGCTCCCACCAGAAGGCAAGCTCCCCGAGGACAGAGACTTTTCATCTGTATTGCTCTCTGCTGTAGTCCCAGTGGTGGAAAGTGTCCGACACATTGCATGTGCTCGGTAAGGACTGAGGGAGACAGAACAAGAAGGAAGAAATGGAAGGGAAGGATAGGGAAGAGGAAAGGAAGGAGGAAGGGGAGAAGCGGAAAGAAGGGAGAGAGAGGGAAGTCAGGACAGACGGTCTTAGTGTAAAGGGAGGGGTCGCAGAGCAGGAGACACACAGGATGATGTACTGTTTGAGTGACTTCAGGGCCCCGAAGTCCAGCTCTGAGCCTTCCCCACTCTGCCCCTCTGCTCAAAGACGGGCAGCACCCCTCTCCCCTGCCCGCGCCCCCTGATTTCCAACAGTGCTGCATAGACGGTTCAGGAGCACCACCTCAATTCCTCTTCCTGATGGAGGGTGGGGTGGGGCAGCGGGGGGCTCCTGCAGAATGGCCTGCCGGAGGGCACCTCACCGAGGGCACCCCACTGGCAGCTGGCAGAGCAGGAGAGCCAGGCCAGGTCTGCAGCCAGGGGTGCGCATCTACACCCCTACTCTCTGACACGTGGACTTCCACATGGGCTGCATGGAGCTGCTGCTTGCACCAGGCTTGGGGAATGTAAATGTTTACAAGGCTGTGTGCAGCTGGCCAGGTCACCAGGGACATAGGAAGCCAGAGATCCTACCGGCTCTTGTGCCCCCACCCCACCAAAAAAAAAAAAAAATGAGAGGGAGGCAGGGCTCTTAATTTTTAAGGACAACTTTGAGTCATAACCTACGTAAAGCTAACCATCTGAAGTGTGAGGCTTGATTTTCCCATACACACGTGCCCACATAACCACTACCCAGACATTGTCCGGCTCCAGCCCCAGAAGTGTCTTTGTGTCTCTTTCCAGTCAATACCGCCCCCAAGGGTAACTGCCTTCTTCTTCTTCTTCTTTTTTTTTTTTTTTAACAAATGTATATCTTTCTTTATTCAGCTGCACCAGGTCTTAGCTGCAGCATGTGGGATCCAGTTCCCTGACCGGGGATCGAACTCCGGCCCCCGGCACTGTGAGTGTGAAGCTGAGCCGCAGGACCACCAGGGAGGTTCTGGGTAACTGCTCTTCTGACTTCTGTCTCCATAGCCGGGTTTAGCCTTTGTTCTAGAACTTATAAATGGAATCACCCAGTTCGTGTTCTGTGGAGTCCATTTCTTTTGCTGGGTGTGTCTATGAGATTCGTCCAAACTGCCTGCCTCCCATCTCATCCTCCCACTGGGGAGGAGTGTCACATGGACCACAGTCCGTGCATCCATTGTCCTGCTGGTGGCTATCTGGGTAGTTGCCAGTTTGGTGTGTTTTGGCTCTTACGGATAAAGCGACATTCTTGTCTGCATGTGAACGTGTGTCGTCATTTCTCTCGGGGAAATATCCAGAGAAGAGCTTGCCGGGCCATTGAAAAATGTATCTTTAATTTGATAAAACCCGCCAGACTGTTTCCAAAGTGGCTACGGTATTTCTCTCCCTACTGCGGTGGTGGGTTGTTTGCTGGAGTGGGAAATTCACTTGGAATCACACAGCAAAAAGAGTTCAGAGGAAACTCGGCTGACTCCTCCTGGTGTGGGAAGAGAAACTGAGGCTTGGCTCACAGCAGAGCATGTGGGAGGGGCAGAGCTGGGAGTGAGGAAGGCAGGTCTCTCGGTTTCTGAGCTTGAATGACTCCTGGGCGAGAACCGATTTAGCAGCCCCTCTGGTTTCCCTATAAGACACTTGGTGCCAAGCCCTTTTCCACCGCAGGGCCTTTGCACTTGCTATTGGCTTTCTTGGCCCTGGAAGCTGTTCCTCCTGCCCCTTGAGTGCCTGGTTCCTCTTATCTGCACATGTCAGTGCTGACACCTCTTCCAGGAAGCCAGCCCTGACCACAGTCACTAGAATAGATGACCGGACACCTGCCCCTGCCCCTTTCCAAGCTGCTTCCTGTCTCCTCGGCCTT
Source organism: Kobus ellipsiprymnus (assembly GCA_006410655.1). Taxonomy (NCBI): domain Eukaryota; kingdom Metazoa; phylum Chordata; class Mammalia; order Artiodactyla; family Bovidae; genus Kobus; species Kobus ellipsiprymnus. The sequence continues at coordinate 468,557 of SJYR01000678.1, read as the reverse complement.
TTTATCTCCTTGATGGCACGTTGCAGTGTTAGGGTGTCTTCTTGAATTGCCAGTTGACTTGCTTCTCAACCGATTCCCCTGAGAGGAGCTCCTTGAGGCAGAGCAATATTATGTCAGTGAATCCCCTGTCTGGGCCTCAGTTTCCCCCTCTGTAGCACGGGCAGGTTGGACGAGAGTCATTCAGCCAGTGGAGGGCATTTACTGAGCACCTACTGTGTTCTAGGCACTGGTGCCAGGGATATGGTGACAGAAAAAGCCCTTATTCTGGACCCAAGAAGCTGACAGTCTAGAGACACATAGAAACAAGTCCTTACAGGGCTCCAGGGGGTGCAGGAGCATAGAAGGAGCTGCTCATCTCCCTCCCCAGAGGCTGGGGTTCAGGGAGGGCTTCCTGGAGGTGGTGATAACAGAGATGCAAGATATGCAGGCGGGTCAGGCCAGGGGGCACACGGAGGACAGTGCTTCAGGCGGAGGGAAGTCGCTTCAGCATCTGCCTTATTCACAGTTCTCTCCAGGCCCCGGGCAGCTCCTGGCTTATGGAGACACTCGGTAAAGAGCTATGGAATGAGTGAACGTCTCTAGTTTACCGATGGGGAAGCTGGGGCATGGGGAGGTTTCACAGCGCGCCTGAGCCCTGGCCACTCCACCTCCTCGGAGCCCCCCACCAGGGGCCACTCCACGGGTGTCCACCCGCAGGCCAGGCCTGTGCTGTGATGGGGCCGCGGCCCAGGTCTCTCCAGCCACATGAACATCTTGCGATATTTTTGCCCAGAAGGCAGGCCCCGGTGGCTTTGGGGGCTGTGTAATTAGAAGTGGCTCTGAGCCCACGAGCGGCTGGAGCTGGGGGCTGCGGTGGGCCAAGCAGCTTGCCCAGGCTCAACCGGGGAGCGCTCTGGCAGAGACTCAAGCCTGGGTGAGGTTTTCCCTCCTCCTCCCTGCCTCCTCAGTCCTGGTTGGTCAGTGGGGCAGGGGTGGAGGGGGTCACAGCTGCTAATTGCAGGCTAGGCACAGGGTGGGGGCTCTGAATTGCTTCAAGGCTGGGCAGAGGACTCTTTGCTCTGTTTCTGAAATTGTGGGTTGCAAGTGAGTGGCCTGGCCCCCTCCAAGCCACAGGCCTGCCCACCCCTTACCCTTGGAGCCACGCGTGGTGCTGTGGGCCGTGGGATCCCCCGGGCCAGGCCCTACCATGGGTCCTGGAGCTGGAGAATGTGGACTGTGAGTCCCTCAGGATGGACGAAGAGTGGCTAGATCCTAGGAACGTGAGCGTGGAGGGCAGAGTGGTCACTGACATGGTCACAAGCATTTATTGAGCACCTACTGTGTTCCAGGGACTACCCTGGATGCTGGAGTTACAGCCACTCACAAAACGGGTAGAGTTCCTGGCCCCCCCACAGGCCTAGTTCTCGGACTTCTGCTTGATGATGATCAGGACCTGCTCTGAAGGTTCTGGCTTTCTGTCTACCCCAGGGCCTTTGCACATGCTATCCTCTTGCATTCTTGCCTTCCTAAATACCTCCACCAGTAGCTCTACTTCCACCTCCTCATGGAGGCCCCCATGAGCCCTAGGACCAGATTAATGCCCCTCAGACTGGCCTCTCACAGCCTTGGAAATGCCCAATTCCAACTCAGCACAGTTTGCAGTTAGATATCCATTTCTTTGTTTACTTGCTTATTGCAAGTCTCCTCTCTCTGAGCCTGCGTCTGCTCATTACTGTCTTCCAGGGCCTGACAGTGGCTGGGTGTAAACTCAATGCTCAAGAAAGATTTGTAGACTGAATACAATTTAGAATGTCACAGCGTTGGAACTTCAGAGCTGGCAGGCTTGCAGCGGGCATCGAGAACAACCCCACAGTTAGCTGCAGCCCAGAGAGGGACAGAGATTTGCCCAGCCACTCACAGCTGATGAGTGAGCTGGGGCTGGAACTCAGGGATCTTTTTTCCTCCCATTGGTGACTGACATTTTTGTTATTCTGTCCTCAGATTGTGGGTCGGGATGTTTGGCTTAAAGTGTGTGTGTGTGTGTGTGTGTGTGTGTGTGTGTGTGAGAGAGAGAGAGAGAGAGAGAGAGAGACAGAGACAGAGAGAGAGAGATGGTCTGATAGCTGTCTAACAGGGTCACTGGCCTGGTAATTTCCCTGGTTTTATTTTCTAAACAGCTGGCTCCTCTTTGGGGAGGCGAGTCGGGGCTGCTGGGACCATCAGAGGGAAGAGCTACAGTCTAGGGCCCCGGTTCCTAAAGGGTAGGCATGATCTGTTGATTCTTGTACTCCCCGTGCTCCAAACCTCCCCTGGCTCCCTGTTGCCCCTGATGAATGCTGTTCTGAGCCTTTAGCCCCGCTCTTCCCTCGCCCTCCTCATTCGCTCCTCCCTTTCATTCACTCCGTGCTCCAGCACAGTTTCATCACAGCCCCCTGTCCGTGTGTGGCATTCTCAGCCACCTGCCTTCATCCACGCTGGGCTTTCCTCCTGGAATGACCTTCCTGGGTCTCTGTTCATTCACAGTCACAACTTCTAGGACAACTCCCCTGCCTCTTTCAGTGGACCTCTCTCTGTCCTGGGGTTCCCTGAGCTCTTGGCTTCTCTCCCGCTGTGGACCCATTTCTGTTTTTTTTTAAAAAGCGATTAATGTATGTGTGCTTCTGCTTGGAAGTCCGTGAGCTCCCTGAAGGCTGGGCTGTGTCTGATTCACCTCTGAAACCTGCTTAGCACTGGGTCTGGTGCACATAGGTGTTCATTAAGCACTCGATGGACGAATGAATGAATGAGTGCAGGAATAAATGAATGCAAGGACTGCTGACTCACTGGATTCCTCAGATCAGCCAGAGGGCCTAGTTTCAGTGCCCACAACTGACTTATCTCAGTTCCCTGGCGGAGCCTCTTGAATGTACCTTGCCTCACTTTCTCAGTCTGTGAAATGGGGCCATGAAACCCCGTGTTCTGGCCGCTTTGTTTTGGGGTATTGCGAAGCCATGGATCTCAGGATGTTAAGAGGGAACCCACAGAGCTTCCCACCCACCCCTGTAAATGGGGAAACGGAGGCCTGCGGAGGAAAAGGCTCTGACTTCGGGTGTCTGAATTCCCTCCCTGCCTCAGGCCTGACCCTCCACGAGTCCTTTAAGCCCAGCTCCCACTCTGCTCCCTGAGCTTTGGAAAACCTGAGTCACAGCTGGAACCAAGCACAGGGAATTTTCCTCCTCACTTCCAGGGGCCTCGGAGCCTCCCTGACCTCGTCCCCTTGGGCTGGGAGGCAGGATCCCTGCTTGCTAGCCCATGGGTGCTCCGCAGGACAGCCCTGCTATGTGTGTCTCTCGGCCTCAGTCTGCCCTGGGGACCCGCGGTCAGGGAGGAAATGCCACATCTGGTGTCCTGGGCTGTGGAGGGGGCACCCGTGGAGGAGGGGGTGTCTGCAAGTGTGAGCGGGGAGGGGGACTGTGTGTGGCCTGTCTCTTATACACATCTGGCTGGAACTCAGGGATCTTTTTTCCTCCCATTGGTGACTGACATTTTTGTTATTCTGTCCTCAGATTGTGGGTCAGGATGTTTGGCTTAAAGTGTGTGTGTGTGTGTGTGTGTGTGTGTGTGTGTGTGTGAGAGAGAGAGAGAGAGAGAGAGAGACAGAGACAGAGACAGAGAGAGAGAGATGGTCTGATAGCTGTCTAACAGGGTCACTGGCCTGGTAATTTCCCTGGTTTTATTTTCTAAACAGCTGGCTCCTCTTTGGGGAGGCGAGTCGGGGCTGCTGGGACCATCAGAGGGAAGAGCTACAGTCTAGGGCCCCGGTTCCTAAAGGGTAGGCATGATCTGTTGATTCTTGTACTCCCCGTGCTCCAAACCTCCCCTGGCTCCCTGTTGCCCCTGATGAATGCTGTTCTGAGCCTTTAGCCCCGCTCTTCCCTCGCCCTCCTCATTCGCTCCTCCCTTTCATTCACTCCGTGCTCCAGCACAGTTTCATCACAGCCCCCTGTCCGTGTGTGGCATTCTCAGCCACCTGCCTTCATCCACGCTGGGCTTTCCTCCTGGAATGACCTTCCTGGGTCTCTGTTCATTCACAGTCACAACTTCTAGGACAACTCCCCTGCCTCTTTCAGTGGACCTCTCTCTGTCCTGGGGTTCCCTGAGCTCTTGGCTTCTCTCCCGCTGTGGACCCATTTCTGTTTTTTTTTAAAAAGCGATTAATGTATGTGTGCTTCTGCTTGGAAGTCCGTGAGCTCCCTGAAGGCTGGGCTGTGTCTGATTCACCTCTGAAACCTGCTTAGCACTGGGTCTGGTGCACATAGGTGTTCATTAAGCACTCGATGGACGAATGAATGAATGAGTGCAGGAATAAATGAATGCAAGGACTGCTGACTCACTGGATTCCTCAGATCAGCCAGAGGGCCTAGTTTCAGTGCCCACAACTGACTTATCTCAGTTCCCTGGCGGAGCCTCTTGAATGTACCTTGCCTCACTTTCTCAGTCTGTGAAATGGGGCCATGAAACCCCGTGTTCTGGCCGCTTTGTTTTGGGGTATTGCGAAGCCATGGATCTCAGGATGTTAAGAGGGAACCCACAGAGCTTCCCACCCACCCCTGTAAATGGGGAAACGGAGGCCTGCGGAGGAAAAGGCTCTGACTTCGGGTGTCTGAATTCCCTCCCTGCCTCAGGCCTGACCCTCCACGAGTCCTTTAAGCCCAGCTCCCACTCTGCTCCCTGTGGACGGAGGGAGGGAGTGAGTGAGGGAGGGAGGGAAGGAGGAGGCGGGGAGGGCCGGGGAGGGCCGGGGAGGGCGGGCGGCAGCCCAGAGCTGCAGCCACCGGGCACCGCCACGGACTCCGACTCGCTCTGCTCCACCTGGCGAGACACCCTGTGTGCAGAGGAACCGGTGAGTCCTGGGGCCCCCGCCTCTCTCCGGGAGCCCGGGCTGTCTTGGAGTTCAGGGGGCTGGCGTGAGTGCTTTCAGGGGCTTCTCTAAGTATGTGTGAGCCTTGAGTGTGTGTACGTGTGTGACCGGTGTTAACAGGACGGGTGGCCAGCTGTGTGTGCACTGGGACGATGCGTTCTGAGCGCAGTGCTGTGGCGTGTGTGCGCAGGTGGGGCCTTGCTGTAGGGGGTGTGCTGGAAAGTGGGCGCCGGGGTGGGTGTTCCCGGGGTCTGCAGGAGGTGGTGTGTACGCGGGTGGTCCCATCTGTGGGGATCCCCAGCGGGTCAGGGGGTACACTGTGCAAGTGTCGCGCGCGTCCGTGTGTGTCCTCTGTGTGTCTGGGCTGGGGTCCGTGTAGCCATCCGGGGTGTCGGGACTCTGTGCATCTGTGTCTTTTGTGGCTGTGTTGTGTGTCTGTGTACTGTGTGTATGTGCGTGGGTTTCAAGACTTCAGGGAAAGACTCCCGTCCTTCCCCAGGCCTCCCCTCCAGGGGGCCCAGGGCTCTGTCCTTGGCTGCCCTGGAGCAGGGGCTTCAGGGCTTCAGAACTTCAGCCAGAACCCCTCCCCCCAAGGCCACTAATTGAAGCCAGGTTTCTGTGGGCTCCCCTCCCCCTCTGGCCACCAGTCCCTGAATGGGGGCAGGGCAGCCCCTGGCCCCTCAGCCTCAGGTCTTGGCGGGGTACCTTAGCCTTAGGGATGGATTTGAAGTATCTGCCTATTCCTGACTTCAAGTGGGGGCATCACATTTGAAAACAATGAACTGTGAGTGAGATGGGCTCTGGAGAGGGGCCCTGCTCCCCGCTTGGGGTCCTGGATAATCACGTGGTACTACTAATTGACATCTCCACTGTGCCAGCCACCGCTATTTCTTGTCCTAATAGTCCAGGAAGGTGACCTTATCCCCATCGTACAGATATGGAAACTGAGGCTCAGAGAGGTGTTATGCCTGACCTCAGGACACACAGCTGGGAAATGACCTCCACCCGGGTGTTCAGAGCCGCCTCTCCAGTCCAGCTCCATTCTGACTGACTGTGTGACCCTGGGCAGGCCTTTCCCAGTGTCGGGCCTGGGTTTCCTCTTGGATGAAATGAGAGGGGTTGGCCTGACCCCACCTCCTCGTGGCCCGTGAATTTCTGCGTCCTGGAAAAAAAAAATGAGGAGCAGGGAGGAGATGAGGGCAGCTGATGGGCAGGACAATCATGTCAGAGCAGCCCAGGTCAGCACGCCCATTCTACAGACTGGAAACTGAGGCCCAGAGAGGTCAGGGGGCTTGTCCAGCAGGGTCACACAGCCATCTCCTGTGAAGCCCCGCCGGCTCCCTGCACTCAGCCTACATGTTCCCCAGGGAGCCCCGGTGAGAGGGGCGTATGAATGGACTCAGAGAGTCAGGGTCTCAGTCTTTAAGAGCCAGAAGTAGTTTGTGTGGCCTCTTTCCTTATCCTCTGCCCCAGCCCCCAAGGCTCTTGCGGAAAGGAACACTTTACTCTGACTCATTGCTGTGCACGTGTGTATGTGTGAGTGCGGGCGTGTGTGTGTCTGGTCCCGGATTCCTCGTTGGCTACAGCTTGGGGAGATTTCACTCAATGAGGTATTAATACAAATTTGGTCTTTCCTGGAGGATGAGGGGAAAGAGTGAGCACATTTACATGTCAGGCAAGGATAATCATCTTTTGTCCACTGCGGGGTGGGAGAGTGCAGGCTGGTCTTGAATCTCTGCTGGGGTAGAAATTCGGCTGCTTCTGAATTCCATCTCCTCCCACCCCCGCCGCCCCCCTCCAATGGAGCAGCAGCTCTGTACCAGGCGTTTTCTGAACTTGTGGTCTCATCTGATCCTAACAGCTCCAAGAGGCAGGCCCTGTACTCACCTCCTTGCTCCGCCCCCAGTTTACAGACGGGGAAAGTGAGGCCCAGAGGAGCCGGGCAGCAGAGCCAGACCCAGACGGAACCAGGACCCTAATCCCAGCCTAACTGGCCTTCTCAGTCCGGTGCCTGCAGAGCTTCAGGGCGGAACCTTGACGGCCGCCACTGCAGGGAAGACCCTGGTCTTCAGGCCCCAGCCGGCCGGCAGTTTACAGCGAGAAGTTTCAGCTGCCACCATGAGAGGTCATTCCAGGGCTTGACTCGAGGCAGCAGGCAGGGAGGTAGCTGGTGAGGGAGGGGCAAACCCGCCAAAGATCAAGAGTGTCTGTAGGAACCCAGGCTAACAAGCACCAGGGGAAGGCTCCTGACGTTCATGGAACTGCTCAAATCCTGGTCCCAGCTGACAAGTGATGTCAATGTCAACCAGGGAGTGTGAGCCCATTCCTGGGTCAGCCGGGGGCACATCGGAGTATGAGTGTGTGTGTGGATTCTCAGAATCACAAAGAAGGAAGGTTCAAATCCCAGCTCTAACACTTAGCATCTGTGTGTCCTTGGGCAGGTCACTGCCTGTCTCTGGACCTCCAATTCCTCATTTGAGAAATGAAGACAATACTAGTGTTCTGGGTTTCTTTGGAATTGCACCCACAAAAGGGGCTCAGATGAGCAACCTGTGGTGAACGTACATGGTGACCTACTCATTTAAGACGAATCTCTTGTCTTCCCTGATGGTCCAGTGGTTAAGACTCTTGCTTCCAATGTGAGTTTGATCTTTGATCAGGGAAATAGGATCCCACATGCCATGGACCACCACCACCCCCCCCACCCACCAACAATTTTTTAAAAAAAGCCTCTGGGTGAGTGTTGCCTTATCTGATATCCTGGGAATTTCTTTTGTATTTTGCTATCTGAGCCAGTTTGTCTACATTCATGTCATATTGGGAGGCACCAGGTCACTTGGAACAAGCCAGTCAATGGCCCCATGTCATTCCTACATCACCTCCTGAATCCCCAAGTCACCACGAGTTGGTACCGTCACCTGCTTTGCAGAGTGGGGCCTGAGACCTGGGCTCTCATGGGGACCTGCTGCAAGATGTTGGGCACCGGACTCCGTCAGCCCAGGAACTCGCTGTGTGGCCTGAGGCCTGCCCCTTGCCTTCTCTGGGCTTCTATCTCTCCCAACTGCATCCCCGAGAGGGGGTGCCACAGTCAGGGGCGTGTGAGGCTTTCCCATCCTGGCACATGCAGCCTCATCCAGCATCAGGGTCCTGGGCCCTCTGCTGGGCCAGGCAGGGACTCTCAGGGGGCGGCCTGGGGGGCATAGAAGGGGTCCCTGGGTTGTCTGAGAGGCCTGGCCAACTCACACCAGCTGGGAGAGTTAATGCTTTAGAAGCCAGGCTCCTCCGTAAAGCTGGGCCATAAGGAATTTATTAGTCATCCGGGCTGTCTGGGCCAGGGAGGGTCTGGGGGTTCATGTCGGGAGCAGCCTTCCCGTGGGGGAGGGAGGTGTGGAGTTCATCTGGATCCCATTTGGTGGCCACAGGACTCCAGCTCCAGCTTTGTTTCAGGCACAAGGGTTCCCCCGGAGGGCTTTGAGGTGGCAGTTAGCTGTGGGGCACATGCTCACTCAGGCCCCTGCTGAGCTCAGAATCTGGATGCTTCAAAACTTATGAATCTTTTGGTGACAGGACAGCAGATAGGCCAGGGGCAGTGGGGAGGGCTTCCTGGAGGAGGGGGTCAGCTTGCTCAGTTACTCACTGAGCCCTCCCTCTATGCCTGCATCCAAACTCCAGCTCTTCTTTAGCAAGTTTTTGAATCCGTCTGAGCCTCAGTTTTCTCACCTGGAAAATGGGGAGAATGTAGTACTACCCCCAGCAGGCGGTTCCCAGGAGTCAAGAGAAATTTCATCTAAGAAAGATAAAATAGGGCCTGTCACATGGCAAGCAATGAAAGAGTAAGTTCTTATTCGTTGAGCCAAGTCCATCAAGATGCATTTATTGGGTGCTTACTGTGGGGTCCAGGACCCAGATATAATGCAAAACCCTGAAGTTGCCGAGACGAGTAAGATTCAGCCTGTGCCCTCTAGAAGCTCAGACTGAGGTGAGTCGTTGGGGGCGGGGGAGAACCGAGGTGAACCCCGGGATGGGGTCCATTGCACAGTGGGGAGGCTCAGGCCCAGGGAGGGGAAGCGATTTGCTAGAAGAGGTTCTGTGACCCCTGCACCTCCTCGGGGTCCCTGGAGGCCCCAGGGTCCCACCCTGACGTCTCTCCTGCCTCCCTTCCCCACAGGTCCCGGCAACATGGTTTCCGCAGCGGCGCGCAGCCTCGCCGTGTCTCTGCTGCTGCTGCTGCTGCGGGTCCTGCCCCTGGCATCCTACTCCATGTCCCTGCAGGCCGGCTTCCTGGAGGACACGGGGGGCAGCGGGGAGGCCGAGGGCTCGTCGGCCTCCTCCCCGAGCCTCCCGCCGCCCCAGACCCCGGCCCTCAGCCCCACGTCGGTGGGGCCCGAGCCCACGCCCCTGGCGGGCCCTAAGCCCCCCACCAACTTCCTGGACGGCATCGTGGATTTCTTCCGCCAGTATGTGATGCTCATCGCCGTGGTGGGCTCCCTGGTCTTCCTGCTGATGTTCATCGTCTGTGCGGCTCTCATCACCCGCCAGAAGCACAAGGCCTCTGCCTACTACCCCTCGTCCTTCCCCAAGAAGAAGTATGTAGACCAGAGCGACCGCGCGGGGGGCCCCCGGGCCTTCAGCGAGGTCCCCGACCGGGCCCCGGCCAGCCGGCCCGAGGAGACCCTGGATTCCTCCCAGCAGCTCCAGGCTCACATCCTCGCCGCCACCCAGAACCTCAAGTCTCCCTCCAGGGCCGCCCCAAGCAGTGGAGACCTAGCCAGGGCACCAGAGGTTAGGTCAGAGGAAGAGGAGAAAGGCCCCCGGGAGGCGGACCTGGAAGTCCAGGGACGTGCGCTTCCAGTGGAGAAACCCGAAGTGCCTCCTCCGCCAGAGGAGCCCTGCTCAGTGGAGGCGGACGCAGCTGCAGGTGCAGCGGCAGCCGCTGAATGTCAAGGAGAGCCAGACGTGGCTCCCTCACTCTCCCAGGAAGCCGGGGGCCCAGCTGGCCCCCTCGAAAACCCCTGTGCTTGCGGCAGTGTCTCCCCCAGCATCTAACTGCCCCCTCTCGAACTGCGGGCCCTGACTGTTGGACCCCTAGCGGTCACCGCCTTGGGCATAGAAAGGCCCTTGGTCCCTACCGTGCTCTGACCACCCCGCTTCCTCGGCCACTCCCCGCTGCAGATCCCAGCGTGTCTGACCCTACTACAGTGGGCGGAGATGCTGGTCTCTGTCCCACCTCAGGAATCTCACCGACTTCCAGAACATCTATCTCCGAAGCCCCAAGGGGCTTATCCGAAAGGTAGAGCTCCTCTGGGGGCTGGGGCTGGGAGGCGGGTGTCCCAGTCACAGACACGTCCGCTGAGAAACAGAAGTCTCAGGTCCCTTGTGACAGTGCCGACGCCGCTGCTTTCCATCAAGGCAGGAAAGAGAAACGGAATAACTAGACATTTTGGAAGAGGTTGAATGAATGGGGAGACGCACAGGGTCCTGGAGGTACCACAGAAAATCCATCCGGAGGTTTCTGTGAGGGCCCCTGCACGCAGCGCGAGCATTTCCCAAACTGGCTTCCCTGGAAGAAGGACTTTGAGGGCCAATGAACGAGTCGTCGTAACATTGCTTCTCTGCTCTGCACACCGCCTCTCCCCCAACCCGCCCAACCGAAGTCCTCCAAGGCTCTGACAAGTCCTGCAGTACAGCCGCCCATGGAATCCGGTTTCGCTTAGCCTTTCCCAAACTGCTTTTGACCGTGGAGTACTTTTGTTTTTGTTTTACAGCTACAGAGTAAAATCCTGCAGAGAACACTCTGGAAGTTACTGCTCTAAATGTTCCACGGGGTGCCCCCTCTCCAGTTTCCGGATGGTCCAGGGTGAGGGTGGTGGGGTTTGGGGTCTCAGCCTCGCATCCTGCTACTTATTGCTGTGGGGATTGGGCAAATGAAGTTCACCTTTCTTGCCAGGGACTCCAAGCAACCTAGAAGCCGGCTGGGAGGTGCTGTGTGTGAGGGGACCCCATTCTAGGACAGGTCTGAAGGTATGGGGGAGGGTTTCCGACACCCAGGCTGGAAGCAGGGGTCCATGGCCCCCCACCCTTCACACACACACACACACACACACACACACACACACACCTGGCAGCCCATGCCCACAGCATTCTTTAGTCTTCAACAAGGCTCGGACTCGAAGCAGGTCCTAAACCCCTCCGGGACACTCCCCCAAGAACAAAGATAGGGAGGTAGGTCCAAGGGGGTGGAGACGTGTCGACAGGTCCACGACCTTATATTATTTGGTCGTGTTATTTGGAAATAAGTCCGGACTCGTAGGACCAAAGGACCCCCACCCCTCTTCCTCAGACGACCCTCCAACCCCCCGTAAAGGAGACCCGACAAGACACCCTCACCCCGTTGAAAGACCCCCCAGCCGGTGTAGCTGGACCGGAACCCCCGGCCTACCCACACCCTTTACCTCCCTCCCCACCTACGGGGTACCCTTGTCCCCGGTCTCAGACACGGGGTCTTCGGGACCCGAGTACCGGTGGCTCCGTCACAGGTACACGTGGAGACACCGAATACCACAGACGTCCTCTTGGTGGATGGAGAGGTAAAGGGGGTCCTCTCTCCCCGACACCTCCCCGACCCCCGGTTTCAAAATCAAGGGGGAGAGGGACGTCTTACCGACTCCCGGTCAGACCCAGAGTGCCTGTCGCGGTGTGACCGGCGTGGGAACCGGACGCCACCGACCCCACCTTCCGTCAGAGACGGAAAACAGAGGAGCGGGTGGTCCGAGGAGGAACGGAAACTACCGCTAGGGACACCGGTGACGATGGGGTCGACGGTCGACCTTAGGTCTGTACCGACCCGACCCTCGCACACGACCTAGGGACCCCACTACGCCCGTCCTCCGATAGGGGTGGGGGTGGGGGACGTCGGGGAGAGGAGGAGGCTGGGGTATAGGTAGGCCTCCCCCGGCCCCAAACCCAAAGTTTTGTGTGTTACCGGTGACAGACCGAGTCACCCCTTCCTGGGAGGGATAGAGTCGGGTCTCTCCACTGGCGGGTTCCTGCATCCCTCTTAACTTTATGACTTACGGTCCTACGACACACCGATCCTGGTTCAGTGAGGTGGAGAGACCTACACTACCCGCCTCTGCTTGTTCCTGAGCTCCTGCGGGGTCCTAGGGGCAGGGGTGTGGCTAGGAAGTGCACGAAGCTTCCCCAAGTCAGGCAAAACCCAGGTAAGACAGCAGCAGACATTGGAGATCCCTGGGGAGCAGGCAGGGTTGGGTCTCCGATCAGCAGCGGCCTGGCCAGTGGCTCCCATCACTGTCCACTGGGCCCTCCAGAGGACGTGGGGCGTGCGGTTTTAGCCATAGCCTGTTTCCCCAGGGACTGGGGAGGAGCTTAAGGAGGGGGTCTGAGCCCCAGTGCAGGAATCAACCTCTCTCTCACCTCTGAGCTTTTACAACTACTATTCCCACTGCCTAAGACACCCTTCCACCCCCTGCCTTGCTTTGCTAACTCTAATTTTCTGTTTGGCCATGCAGTGCGGCATGCAGAATCTTAGACCATGGATTGAACCCTGCAGTGGAATCTCGGAGACCTAATCACTGGACCACCAGAGAATTCCTGTTAACTCTCATCTTTTAGCTTCTGGCTCAGATATCCCCTCCTCCCTGGAGTCTTCCCTGACACCCTCCTCCCCGCTCCCCCCTTCCCAGTCTCTCCTACAGTCCTGTGGGCTCAAGGATGACAATAATCGCTTAGTTAAGGAGTATCTGTTATGTGTCAGGCACCGCTCTAAGCCGCGGACATCAACTCACGGCAACCCAGGCGCTGTTCTCATCCCCATGTCACAGTTGGGGAAACTGAGGTCCAGAGAGAGGAAGTCAGCTGCCCAGATCACAGAGCCAGGATTCCAGCCCCGCGGGCTGATTCTGGAGTCTGAGTTCTCCGCCGGGCTCCACTGCTTTTTCCATGAATGAACGAGTGATTGAATGAAGGATGCCCATGGGGAGGACGGAACGGCCTCACGACCTCTAAGGCTTGGAGCCCCTCCACCCTGCCCCCCGCGTGGAGTCACCCAGGAGGGGCCTTTGATGGGCTCCCATCTGGCCGGCATCAGCGGGCAGTGAGCCGCGGAGGGAGACCAGGGTGGGGGTGTGTGGCGAGTCCAAGGGAGGGGGAAACAGCACAGCTCAAGGGAGCGGGTTGGGGTCAGGGGTTCCAGCGTTCCCAGGGATCCTGGCGTCTGCCAGGGCAGAAACAGGCCCCCACTGTCCCGGGCCTTGTAAAGCCCCACAGCTGCCCCCAGTCGGGGAGTCTGCCCGGGGGCCAGCCCACGGCCGCCTTCGAGGGGGAGGGCGAGCAAAACCACCCCGAGACTGAACCCCAGCTGGTGTGGGAATGGGGCTTCAGGTGACGCGAGGTGGGGCTGGGGTGCTGAAGAGCCCCTTCCCCGTGTCCCACCCTGCTCTGATCATCTGCCAGGCTGGGCATACTCTGGCTGGCGTTTTGTTGAGAACAGGAGGGACAGAACCCACGCCTGCCGGGCTGCTCTGTGCTGGGCTCATCATCTTTACCGCTTGGGGTGCTCACCCGTGGTCTGGGCTCTCCCGCGAGACCACCTGAGTCAGTGCCAGCTCCAAGCTTGCTTTCCTGGCTGTGTCTTGAGGGAATCGCCTCGCCTCTCTGGGCCTCTGTGGATAAACAGAAGATGAACCCGCTCCAGCCCACAGTGTTCTCCACCTGCCCAGCGGGGTTGCCTGGGAGCTTTGAAACTCCTTTCTACCTTGCCCCCACCCAGACCAATGAAATCAGAGTGTATGAGGCTACAGACAGGCAGTTGTCACAGCCAAGATGCAAAGTCCACCGGGAGAGGGGCCGGGGGTCTGAGCACCACTGTCTCCCCAGCACTCAACACTGCCCCTGGCACATAGCAAGCACTCTGTGTGTGTGCATGCATGTAAGGCAAAGGCGAGATGGTGCCAGCACATCCATAACCACATCTAATCCTTCTGACACTCTCCACGGAGAGAGGAGCAATATCATTACCCTTCCCCCATTTTGCAGATGAGAAAACTGAGGCTCAGAGGGGCGTAGTGACTTACCTAAAGTCACACAGCAGGGCATAGCTGGTCTTCGAACCCAGGTCTGTCTGGCTTTTCAGCCTGGACTCTTCAGTGCTGAGCATCCCACCTCGTTTTAGAACTTAGTGGTCCAAAGGCAGAGCCCCTTCCCTGATGGTGGGGTGGGCACGAGCATTTTGTGTCCATTGCATTTCATCTTGAGTCCCCCTTCCTTGTTCTGACCCCACCCTTCCTCCTGGGGTGATGACAGTGACTGCCCACTGCCTGTCTTTGTTTTCATTCATAGATTCTTGGAATCATCCAGTTTTCTTCCTTGCCTGGGATGATGAAACCCTCTGAGTTCCGAGGTGGCCCAGAAGTGTGTAGCAGGGTCATAGATCTTTTGTTTCCCAAATACAGTTCTTTATGAGCACCTGCTCTGTGCCATGTATTGGGGAGGAACTGTTAGCAAAACATATCTGAGGCTAAATTCTAGCAGAGGAAATGAAACTTCATCAAAGAATCATCCAGACAACTACAATGATTAATAACGGAAATAGCCAGCATCTGTAAGTGGACTGTTGTGCGCGTGTCTGGCATTTTACCCATATTACTTTTTACAGCTTCACTGAGGTGTAGTTGACACACAATAAAATGCACATATTCAAGGGTGCAATTTGATAATTTTGACACGTGTTTAAAGCCATCATCACAATTAATATAATGGATATACCCATCACCCTTTGTAATCTCTCCTTACTGCTCTCCCACCCCCATCCCAGTCCCCAGGCAACTATTGATCTGCTTTCCGTCACTTTTATTTTCTGGAGTTTTATATAAGTGGAACCATACACTGTGTACTCTGTTTTTATGTATGGGATCTTTCACTCAACATAAATATTTTGAGATTTATTTGTGTTATTATATCTACCAATATTTCACACTTTTTTATTGCTGAGTAGTATTCCCTTGTGGGTGTCCCATGTGGCACAGTGATAAAGAATTCTCCTGCCAATGTGGGAGATGCAAGAGACGTGGCTTTGATCCCTGGGTGGGAAAGATCCCCTGGAGTAGGAAATAGCAACCCACCAGTACTCTTGCCTGGAAAATCCCATGGATGGAGGAGCCTGGTAGGCTGTAGTCTATGGGGTCGTGAAGAGTCAGACACAACTGAGCAACTTCACTTTTACTTTTCACTTTCATGCATTGGAGAAGGAAATGGCAAGCCACTCCAGTGTTCTTGCCTGGAGAATCCCAGGGACGGCGGAGCCTGGTGGGCTGCTGTCTATGGGGTTGCACAGAGTCAGACACGACTAAAGCGAGTTAGCAGTAGCAGCAGCAGCAGCCAGTATTCTTGCCTGGAAAGTTTCATGGACAGAGGAGCCTGGGAGGCTACACTCCAAGGGGTTGCAACAAGTTGGACACAACTGAACACACACACACACACAGTATTCCCTTGTATATACATATGAAAATTTATCTATTTTCCTGTTGATGGATGTTCGTGTGGTTTCTGGTTTTGGCTCTTACAAAAAAAGCTATGAACTACTGGATGTTATTTTATCTCTCCCTCCCAACCTTATTAAAGAAACGATTGTTAATGCTCCCCGTTTTACAGATGAGACACATAGAGACTCTGAGAGGTCAAGTAACTTGTCCAAGGTCACACAGCCAGTAGTTGGAGCATAGAATCTTAAAGAGTGAGAATTTTTGAGCTAAGTGACTTTAGGGAACCTCTAAAGTTGAGAAGGCAATGGCAACCCACTCCAGTACTCTTGCCTGGAAAATCCCATGGAGGAGCCTGGAAGGCTGCAGTCCATGGGATCGCTGAGGGTCGGACACGACTGAGCGACTTCACTTTCACTTTTCACTTTCATGCATTGGAGAAGGAAATGGCAACCCACTCCAGTGTTCTTGCCTGGAGAATCCCAGGGACGGGGGAGCCTGGTGGGCTGCCGTCTATGGGGTCGCACAGAGTCGGACAGGACTGAAGTGACTTAGCAGCAAAGTTGAGAGAGACTCAGACCAGGCCCTCATTTTATACTTGGTCATTTGAGTACCAGACGGGCTGGGTCTCATCTAGAGCTGGGTGAGAATTCGGGGTTCTGCTGGGCAGTCTTGCACTGTATCCAGCTGCACTCTGCTTTATCCTGGCTCTTCATCTGGTTTGGGGGAAGGATCTGTCTGGAGTGGGACAGGGATTTGTCAATTTTTCAGGAGGTTTTAATTTCGGGATTCCTCCGGCTGCTCAGAAATAGCAGGAAGGGTTTGGTGCTGGCTCCAGGGTCCGGGAGATTCCCCCGCAGCTGCTCCCCCTCCCCAGGCGGGTGCAGGGTTTATGGTGGCAGCTGCAAAGTATAAAATAGCTCTGCTCGTAAATTCGCTCTTGCCAGGGTCCCTGATGCCAGAGGCCTCTGCAATGCTCAGAATGGTGTCCCCCCGCCCCCACTGGGGCCCTGCAGTGACGCCGATGGTGCCTGGAAGGCTGGAGGGCCCAGGTCTAGGGCGGTCACCTGTGGCCTCTCCCTTAGGGTTTGGAGAGTTGGCCTCAGCTGGAGGGCCTGGAGGGGGAAAAGACTAGGACTTCACAGGCCGGATTGGGGAAAATGAGGGGAGAAGGTTGTAGTGGACATGGAAATAAGGAACAGAGACCTAGTTAGGGTCCTCTTAGCTGTGTGACCTCGGCATGTCAACTTGTTGAACTGTAGGTTCCTCGCTTGTTAAGCTGGGGCCCTATCTCCCCAGAATGCTGTGAGGTTAATGGATGTGAATCCACTTTACACTGTGCAGGGCACGGTAGCCTGGTGGGTAGGGGTTCAGATGACCTGGGTTAGAATCTCAGTTCTGCCACTTCTCAGCTGTGTGACCTTGGGCAAGTCACTTAACCTCTCTGGGCCTGAGTGAGTTTCCTTGATTGTGAAACAGAATCTTGGAGGGTTGAGGTGGGAGTTGAGTTCATTCTCCTAGAACAAATCCCCCACAAGTGCTCATTGAATGTGAGCTCTTGTTTGCTGTAAACTGTGAAGTGCCGTTCCTCAGAAAGAGAAAAGAGGGAAACTTCTGTCTCTAAATGTCTGGTTGTTCTGGGAGTCACTTCTTTCCAGGTCTAGGTTTAGAAGCTTCAGTATCCTAAGATCAGTGATTTTAGAGGCTTGGAACTTCACATTTTAAACATCTATTCTTGAGGAGCAGGGCAGAGGGTGCTAGAAGGATTGGCGGACTCAGAGCACCACCGGCAGCCAAGAAAGTCCTCTGAACCCTGGGGAGAGGGCAACAGATGCGGCCAGAGTCAGAAACAGGGTGCTGTGGCTGTTTGGGGGTGAAAAGTCACCCCCACCCCATGTGCCCCTCTGCAGGGGCTTGGCGCCCAGTGGGGGCCAGGGGTCATGTGGCAGCTGTTCCCAGTCTCCCTCTGGGGTGTGGGTTTGGATGCTGTCTGGTGGGTACAGCTGGAGACGGGGCTGTGATATGGGCTGGGGAGCTCAGGGACTCGGGCGGGGCAGGTGCTGGGGCTATTTCTGGGGGGTTGGAAAGGTGAAGGGGACCCAGTGGGATTAATTGCCAGGTGGCCTGGAATATCTCTCCTTCCCTCTCTGCTGTGTATCCAGTATAAAACCAACCAAATGCTTAGACTGGCCAGAAATTTCTCCAGGCACGTTGGGGGAAGGGCAGAAGGCGTCTGCATCCTGGAAAGACTGGGGTTCAGATCCTACCTCCAGGCTGCTCAACCCTGGGCAGTTTCTGCTCTCTCTCAGCACTTCACCTGTGAAACCACAGGTCCTGCCCTGTTGTGAGGCTTAGCTGAGAACAATGCTACTTGAGCACGTGGCCCTCGTGGGAGACCCCCAATCCCCACCTGTGCCTTCCTCAGGATTTAATCCCACCATGAGGTGTTTCCATAACTTCTTCAGCACCCACTGTGTAGCAAGAGTGGCACTGAGGACTTTCTACACACTCTGTTCTCACAAAGCTGAGGGTGGCAGGGTATGATCCACCTTCTACAGAGGGAGGCATGGAAGCTCAGAGAGGCCAAGTCACTCCCGCAAGGTCGCACAGCCAGAAAGAACATGAGCCGGGTTTTGAATCTCCTAGGCTTGTTGGGATCCCATGCGTGCATGCTAAGTTGGTTCAGTTGTGCCCGACTCTTTGAGACCCCATGGACTGTAGACTATCAGGCTCCTCTGTCTATGGGCTTCTCCAGGCAAGAACACTGGAGTGGGTTGCCATGCCTTTCTCGACCCAGGGATCGATCCCGTGTTTCTTACATCTCCTGCCACGGCAGGCAGGCTCTTAACCATTAGCTCCACCTGGGAAGACACCGGGATCCAATAAGTAGGGCTCTAACCACAGCTCCACGCTGCCTGCAAGCCTACTCGTGAATGAATGAGCACACGAATGCAGGACAACGGGGTTGATGGGGCCCGAGGCCAAAGTGTCCAGACTTCCACGTGACCTCCACAGCTCAGCTGGTGGCAGGGGCGTCATCGCAGTTGTTGGTGCTGCGTCCTTGTGGGTCTACGAGGTAGAAAGGCAGCAAAGAGTGCTTTGACCGTAACTGGCCACCAACAAAGGATGAGATGGTTGGGTGGCATCACCGATTCGATGGACATAAGTTTGAGCAAGCTCCGGGAGTTGGTGATGGACAGGGAAGCCTGGCCTGCTGCAGTCCATGAGGTCGCCCATGCAACAACTGCGCCTGCGTACATCTTGCCTGGGGGCGGGGTCTGGTATGGGGCGGAGCTTGGCGTCCCTGCGCCTCCCACCACCACCTGGGGCCTGCCTCCCGGTGTTACCAAGCGCACTGAAGTGGCCTTCCAGTTCACGTGGCCGGGGAATGACCAAGCTAGTCTGTTGGGCTCCAACCAATGCTTTGACCCTGCCCAGAATGCCGCATGCCGTCGGCGCCAGGAGTCCACCAGGTCTCTGGGTCCTAGCCCACCAGCCCTGGACTCCCTGGAGGCGTGAACTTGGAGGTGGGGGGCCAAAGACAGTCACTCACCCTGGGTCTGGGGCCCCGGAGTGAAGGTCTGGCTCTGCCCCTTTCCTGGTTGTGCTCCTGAAAGAAGTCACTCACTCCTCCTGGCCCTCAGCTGCTTCTTCCACAAAGGAAAGAAGAAGGCAACATCTCGATTTCAGGCAGCTGGTGGGCCACGAACTGTTCCCGTGTGAGGCAGCGATTGTCAGCAGCTGAGACAAGGGCTGCGGGAAGCCATTTTCCCTGAAGTAAAAAGAGTCGCTTGATCCTTGGATGAGAAGATCTCTGGAGAACCTGGCGTTTTTTTACCCTCTTGATTCCATTGTGGGGAGAGCAACCCCCCCCCCCACCTTAAGAGACCCCTGGAAGAGGTGTCCCAGCTTCTCGGACGGTCTCTCCAGCATCTGAACAAACCCTCTCAGAAGCCACTTTCCACCTAAGGGAAGTCGAACTAGCTTGGCCCGAGGGCCAGTTTCCCCCAGTGGAGCCCCCAGCACAAGCTCTGGCTGGGTGGACGGGGCCAGCCATGGGTGAGCCAGTTAGAAACTCTTCTGAATTTTTCCCCTGGCCTCTCACGAGATAAGAACATCTCGACTTTGTCTGGATCTGATTCCCGCACTGTCTGGTTTTGAGTAGACTTCAGAAAGAGATTGAAGGGGGCTTTTGGAAGGTGGTGGGGCCACATCGCCCAGGCTTGTCCATGTGTTTGCCCCTGAGATTCTTTTCCAGAAGGTGCTATGGAAATACCTCTGCATGGGCCCTGAGATGGGCCTACAAAGATGGTTGACGCTAGTGCTCATGTGAATAAATGAGAAAAGGGGAAATGACTTAAGTGCCCATCGCTGGGGGAGGGTTAGGGAGATGGCGGTCCTATTGAGTTCAAGAGGATATTCAGAGAGAATTCGCTTCTGGGAGAAGGGTCTGGACATAAGGACTGTCATCAACATGTCCTAATTTGTTTTTCACATGAATGATTTCATGTTGAAAGATCACTGCGAAGTCGATTCCATCAGCTTCATTGAGCTAATGCAGAAAGCACCCATACTCAGAGAATTGTTGATGGATGTGGTAACCCCAGCGGCGAGGGGACTTGGCATACCGTGGGTGAGCTGGGGAGAGGGCTCAGCTCCTGGGTCTGGTCTGGCAGCTCATCGCTCCTGTGGTCTGTCTTACGTGAGGGAAAGGGCAGCCCTGGCGTGGTGGATTCATGCCTGGCAGTCACTTGTTGGAAGTGTGAGCCCAGACGTCTGCCACCCGGGCTTCGGGCACCCCAACAATGGAACCATTTCAGGGTGCCTCCAGGTCAGGCATGGGGGCAGAGCAGGCCCTGGGTGAGCTCACAAGGGGAGACCACATGTGGCAGAGCTGGGGGGCACTGTGTCACCAGGCCATCCTGCATGTGGGTGTCTTTGCAGACACCAGGTCCTACTGGAGGGGTCTTGCCAAGGCCGGGGATAGAGGCATCACGTTTTCAGCAGTGCTGCCAGACGACTTTTCCAAAATGCGTCACCAGTTTCCATCACCATCTAGGTATAGGTCTAAGAGTGGTTCAGGGTCCCCACACCCTTGCCAGCAGTGTGAGTTTCCAATCAGAGAAATGAGGAGTGGTGTTCTCTGATTATCTGTGAGAGAGAGGGGCTTCTAACCCCATGGAGTTCCTCTCCTACGAAGGACCTGTTTCTGGCCTTAGTTTCCATGTGTTGATTGATTAGGTACGCACTGGTTTTCAACATTTTTTGAGCCATAAAATCCTTTGTTCACGTAAACTCTTCCTAGGAATCCTAACATAAGTTGAATGAAAACAAAGCTGCCTCCTGGAGGAGGCGGTGGGATTCCCAGAGGCACCTGTTTGCCCCTCTTCCCCCTCTTCAGCAGCCCCTAGGGCTTATAGTTTGCAAACAGTTGGTATAGTCCCACCACTCCAGCTCTAAGTGGGGAAACTGAGACCCAAAGTTGCCCAGAAAAGATCAAGGCAGGTCCCCAGGTAGGCTGACTGTCAGTGGTCATTCAGTAAGGATCCCTAGGGAGATGGTCCGTCCATCAGTGACAGGCTCATCACATGCAGTCTGTGCCCCGCACGCCATTTGTTTTTGTGTGATGGTGGGGGGGGTGGGTGTGTGATGGATGGTGCTGGAGGTGGTGACGTCAGTGTGGAGGTGGCTATGGTGGTGAACATCTGTGCTTTGTTCCTGATCCTCATGGGAGTGCTTCCAAAGTTTTCCTGTGATGTTTGCTGTAGTTTTCTGGTAAATGTCTTTTCTTCAAGTTAAGGAAATTCCTTTCTATTCTTAGATTGCCAAGATTTTTGAGTTGCAGATGGACAGTGAAGTTTATCAAATGCTTTCCAGTATCTATGAAGATGATATTGTTGTTGAGTCATTGTGTCCGACTCTTTTTGCAACCCCCGTGGACTGTAGCCCGCCAGGCTCCTCTGCCCATGGGATTTCCCAGGCAAGAATACTGGAGTGGGTTGCCATTTCCTTCTCTGGGGAATCCTCCTGACCCAGGGATCGAACCTGTATCTCCTGCATTGGCAGGGGAGGTTCACCACCACTGAGCCAGCAGGTGAGATGGTTCTTTCTTCTCACCGTGGGGCACTGTATGAAGACCTCCATGGGAAAGTCCAAATGAACTGATTTTGTCTCAAGCATGGAAACTCGCTCTCTCTCTCATCCACTTTCTCTGTCCCTTCTTTCTCTTTACCTAAACACAGACAGTTTTTCAGGCCCAGGGAGCTGGACAGTAGAAGAGGGCGAGGCATCAGAATAGAAATGATCTCCCGTGCTGGGTCAGCGCTTTCCGCCTGCCTGACTTCTGCTGCCGTTTCCTGTACTAATCCCGGGGGGGACCAGCTCCCCCCCATCTGGTTCCAGACATAGCCCGAGACATTCTGAGGTTGTGTTAAAATGCTGGTGGCAGACAGACAGGGGAGGATCTTGAAGCCTGGCATTCCTCCCCAGGATGCTGGAGGAGGGGGGAGGCCGGGCGGGTATGTGGTGGGGGAGGAATTTGTCTTGAAAGGGGGGGCGGGT
>SJYR01000678.1:421037-446545 GCA_006410655.1 Kobus ellipsiprymnus | reverse complement strand
TCGGCGGGTGTGTGGTGGGGGAGGAATTTGTCTTGAAAGAGGGGGGCGGGTTGGCTTGGGATGTGGGGAGAAGGGCTGGTTGCTAGGCAGAATCGGCAGAGATGAATCATGTCCTGGCGGGAGCTGGTTATGGGCTAAAATGAGAAGTTATCCAAGGATGTGGAATCTTGTTGTTTGAGCTGGAAGGGAGTATGGATTCATCGGGTCCAGTCCCCTCATTTTGCAGACAGAGGAACTGCAAATACAGAGAGGGAGAAAGGTTTGCCCAGAAAGTAAGGAACGGATCTCTTGCCTCGTAGCTTTTTCCAGGGACGGTGGCCAAAATAAGCCTTTGGCACCGCCTCCTGTATTGTACACGGTTACTGTTCTAGGTAACCAAGATTTCATGGTGAATCCTTCGACTCACTTTCCCCGAGCAAGAGAAATTCAGAGTGTTACGCTGTGAGACAAATATATGGACAGTGTGATGTTGGGGTGGATGGGGGAGGCCTGTCTGGGGAGATGGCATTTGAAGTGAGCTGCAGATGCTGGAGGAGAAGCTCTGGGAAGAGGGCTGCAGGCAGTGGGACCAGTCTGTGCAAAGGTCCTGTGGTGGGGATGAGTTCAGTGAGTCTGAGACACAGCAGGGAGGCTAGGGGGCTGAGGGAGGCATGAGCAGGACAGGCAGGGCCTTGGAGACCAGAGAGAGGTTCAGTGGGAAGCTGTTGCCTGCCCTGCATCAGGGGCGTGATCCCCATCGTGACCCCTTCTCCTGCCCCGTGTTACCTGCTAAGGGCCTGTCCTGTGCATGAATGAGCATTTAGTAAGCCCCTACTGTGTGCTGAGCTGTCCTGGGCCCTTTGTCCATGTGGTCTCATTTCATCATGCGGCAGTCTCTCCCAGGCTGACCACTGGAGAAGGACAGATTGGAGAGGCCCACGCAAGCATCCCTGGCCCAGGCTCTGCCCCTCACTGAGACCCTCTGCTTAGTTAGCTCAGCCGGGAAAGGACCAGCCTGCGTGAGCAGCTTGTCCTTTGGTTCAGCTCCTGAAGAAAAAGAGTGGGAAAGGTTGAGAGGAGGCTCCAATCCCGGCGGCCGCCCAGGAAGACTTGCCAGGAAGCAGGGCCATGCTGGCCCGAGCCTTTGGGGTTGGAACGGATGAGCACCCACTGGAAGGGCGGTGGTCCCCAGGGGCTCTGCTGTGGTGGGAAAGTGAGGATCTCGAGCTGGAGGGCAAATGGGACAGTGTGAGAAACTCCCAAAGGGCTCTTTGCCCCAGGATAGTAAGCCCAGCAGATGCCTGGAATTCCACCAGTGATTTACTTGGTGGTGTTATCAAGCTTTCCTTTGGTTTCTCTTCTTGTAAGATGCAAATCTCCTTTGGAGAAAACTGAGAAGACAATGTCTCAAACCCAATATTGTGATAAAATTTAGAGATTATAAGTGATAGGGGCCCAGATGCTGAACAACTCCGAGGGGCCATCAGAGTATTGTTTTGTTTTGTTTTTCTCCATGAGGTCACTGGAGACTTTGTTAGGGCTACCCTGCCACCCGTCTTCTCCCTCTGCTCAGTCCTGATTTCTTAACCAGCCTTCCACAGGTGTCAATCCCAGGAACAGTCCTGGATCAACAACACCCGGCTTGTTAACTCCACCTGAGAGTCAGCTCTCTGGGGAATCTGACCTAGAATACTGAAGGTGGTGATGATGATGGTTGTAAAGTTGATGACGACAGTGATGTTGATGATGAAGGTGATACTGTTGATACTGATAATGATGACAGTTATAATGATGGTATTGATGATGGTGGTCGCGTTGATACTGATGATGAATGACACTGATGCTGATGGTGTGATGATGATGTTGATAATGTTGATACTGGTGATGACAATGATAATGATGATAGTGTTGGTACTGATGATGACAGTGATGATGAAGGTATTGAACATGGTGGTGATGTTGAAACTGCTGATGATGACAGTGATAATGATGGAGTGATGCCGATGATGGTGAAAACGTTGATACTGATGATGACAATGATGCTGATGGTGTGATGATGATGATGTTGATACTGGTGAAGATGACACTGATCGTAATCATATTGATGCTGGTGATAACATTGATGCTGATGATGATGGTATAATGTTGGTGATGGTGATAATGTTGATACTGGTGATGACAATGATAATGATGATGATAATGTTGGTACTGATGATGACAGTGATGATGAAGGTATTGAAGATGGTGGTGATGTTGATACTGCTGATGATGACAATGATAATGTTGGAGTGATGTCGATGATGGTGAAAATGTTGATACTGATGCTGGCAGTGATGATGATGGTTGATGTGCCAGTCTGCTCAGGCTGCCATAACAAGATACTACAGATGTCGTGGCTTGAACAATAGAAATTTCTTTTCTCACAGTTCTAGAGGCTGGAAGGTCCAAGATCAGGTTTCCAATAGGGCTCAATTTCTGAGGGAGCTTTCTGGCTATTAGATGGCTCCTTTGTCCTCACGTGGCTTATCCTCTGGGCATGAGTGTACCTCTGTACCCTTATGACCTTTTTTAACCTTAATTACCTCCGAAAGACCCTATCTTCAAATATAGTCACAGTGAGGTTAGGGCTTCAGTATATGCATTTTGGGAGAGGGGACACAGTATAGTCCATAGCAACGATCATGGTGACAATAACGATGGCGGTGACCGTGATGGTGACATTTGTCACTACTGCTAATGGTGGTGGTGATGTTGCTAATGATGGTGGTGACAGTGGTGATGATAATGACAAGAATAACTGTGATAGTATTGAGGATGATTATGGTGATGATGATGGGGATGATGGGTGATGATGATGGGGATGATGGGGATGATGGGGATGGTGACTGACAGAGTCACTTCCTAGGTAGGTTGATAAGAAGTCTAGGGGTCCCCAAGGAGACAGGGGTCTGGAATTCTCAAGGAGGAAAAAAGGACAAACTTTTTTTTTCCTTCTACATTCCTTAGGGTTATGTATCCTGCCTGAGGACAGTCTCTTGATTAAACCTTCTGGTTAATCCTGTTATCTTAAAATGTAAGTTATGAGAGTAGGTCTGGTGAGATCTTTACAACCTCCAGACATTCTCTGGATTCATTGGAGAGTATATAACTCCATTGCTAACACTAGCAAGGGGGTACTCTTTCTACCCCCTTCTGATGTCTATGTCAGAAGCTTTCTCTATCTCCTTTATACTTTATTACACAAAAGCTCTGAGCGATCAAGCCTCGTCTCTGGCCCCGGATTGAATTCTTCTCCTCCGGAGGCCAAGAATCCCGGTGTTTTTGCATGATTCAGCAACAACCTTTCATGATGATGGGGATGATGCGGGTGGGGATGATGAGGATGATGGGATGGTGATGGGATGATGGTGATGGTGACGTTGGGGATGGTGGTGATGGGGATGATGATGGTGATGATGGGGGTGGTGGTGTTAATGATAGGGGTGATGATAATAGTGATGGGGATGATAATGGTGGTGTTGATGGGGGTGATGGTGATGGCAATGGTGATGATGGCTAACATTCATTGAGTGCTTATTGGATGCCTGGTAATGTGCTTTTTTTTCCCACTTGTGATCATTCTTTTAATCCTTACAACAAATCTATCACTTAGGAGCTAGTATTCTGCTGATTTTTCAGGAAGGGAAATCAAAATTCAGAGAGGTTAAGTACCTGCTTAAGGTCACATAGAGAGATTATGACAGAGCTGGGATTAGAACCCAAGTCCCTAGATCCCCATCCAAGGTTATGCCCTCATATCCTGTGGTCCTGCTCAAAGGGGCTGTGTGTGGTGGAGAGGTGTTTGGTGGGGAGGGGTCCAGCCTGACTTCCCCACTGGGGCTTCCTCTGCTCCAGCAGCCTGAGGCCCCAGCAGTGGGACGGGGGGGATGGAGGCCCCCAGGACCTCTTTTGCACCAGCAGCTCTAGGGATCAAGTGTTGTCCTTACCCGGGGGGCCTCCAGGAGTTATTCTGGGATGTGGGCTTCTCTGAGGTGAGGCCACAGGCTGCAGTGCCCGACAGGACATTTCCAAAGATAGTTGGGCAGGGAGGGTGCCGGTGGTATTTGAGGCCAGGCCTTGGGAGTAGCTGTGCTCTGTGGCTGACCAAGTACAGTGGAGTGAGCTTGCCTGTCAAGCCATGTGTGACAGAAGTCACGTCTGTGTGTCCCCTGCACAAGGGCAGGCAGACTGCAATTTGTGTAACTTTGGAGGCCGTGCTCTGAGGGCTCATCCCAAGGCAAAGACACCATAGGCTGGAAGCCTGAAGTTACAGTATTTTATTTTACTTTATTAGTTTTTATTTCATGTCACTCTAGTTTTTTGCCATGGCTTGCGGGATCATAATACCCTGACCAGGGATCAAACCTGGGCCCCGGCAGTGAAAATGCCGAGTCGTAACCACTGAACCGCAGGGAATTCCTTATAGTATTTTAAAAATAGTAATAGCAGCAGTGATGGTAACAGTGGTCATAATAGTAACCGTTGCTACGAGTCATGGTAATGAGACCGATGTTAACAGTAATAAAAACGGCCATAAGAGAGAATAGGCCAGTCACGGTCTGAGATCTCGGGCTGGAGCCCCACTGCGGCCATGTCCTGGCTCTGTGACCTTGGACACATGCCTTTACCTTTTAGTTTCTTCATCTGTAAAATGGGATGATCATAGAATTTTAGGATTTCTGTGCAGAGTAAATGAGCTCTTCTATATAAAACTCCCAGCAACTGTGCTGGGTGTGTCTCTGGGGCTAAAGAGCCATGCTACCGTAACAGCAATGGACATTATGTGCCACGTGCTTCACATGCTTCATCTCATTTAATGGTCACGTCAACCAGACCAGGTAGGTCCTACTGTCATCCCGTTTTTCAGATGAATGAATGGAGATTTGGGATGGTTGAGGTCTCTTGTTCAGGGTCACACAGGGCTAGGCGGCATTTGAAGCCACTGTTTCTGACTCCAAGGCTCTGAGCTCACCCTGCTCTGTCTTGCTGCTGCTCCCTGGGTGGAGAAGGTCTTCTCTGGGGAGCCCTCCTTGAGGGCTTAGCTGATGTCATCTTGAGGGATGGAGGAAGCAAGCAGACAGGCCACAAAGCCACCAATGAGAGAGGTACTCACATCCATCTTCTGGCTGGGGCTGGAGCCCATCCTCAGGGTCCCCCTAACTCTGCCAAGATTCAGTAGGACCTGGAAATCTTCTGTACCATCATGAAAATGGACACAGTCTGCTCTCTTTTTGTCTCAAGTTCAAGGGGCCTTGATCACCTCTCATTTGCTTGGCTTTTTAAGAAGACTCCAGGATACAGATAGCCGGTTTTGGCAGGACAGGGCTTAATGGGAAGTTGTAAAAGTGCATTTTGATGTGGTCCCAAGTGGCTGGAATCCAGGAATAACGTCTAGGAAAGGTTAGACTACAGATGTGGTCATAGCCACGGTGTGGTGCTTTGGGGGTGGGAGGTGGGCAGAGGACCACAGCTGGAGCTCTAACTTACCACTTCCTCACTGTGCTATCTGAGGAAAGTCATTTCACCTTTCTGAGCCTCTGTTTCTCCATCTGTCCTTCATCCATCCACTCACACAGCCTCCACCTACCCCCTCCATCTACCCATCCATCCACTCACACATCCTTCCTCCCTCCATCCATTCACTAGATAAGCATTCATGAAGCCCCTAGTAAGACAAGAGCTGGACCAGAGGCTGGGTCCCATGATTGACATTTGTTGTTTAGTTGTTAAGTTGTGTCAGACTCTTTGCAACCCCATGGCCTGTAGCCCACCAGGCTCCTCTGTCCATGGGATTTCTACTGGAGTGGGTTGCCATTTTCTTCTCCAGGGGATCTTCCCGACCGAAGGATTGAACTTGCATCTCCTGCATCTCCCGCACTGGCAGGGGGATTCTTTACCCCTACGCCACCAGTTCAGTTCAGTCGCTCAGTCGTGTCCGACTCTTTGCGACCCCATGAACTGCAGCACGCCAGGCCTCCCTGCCCATCACCAGTTCCCGGAGTCTACCCAAACCCATGTCCATCCAGTCGGTGATGCCATCCAACCATCTCACCTTTTGTCATCCCCTTCTCCTCCTGCCCTCAATCTTTCCCAGCATCAGGGTCTTTTCCAATGAGTCAGCTCTTCGCATCAAGGGGCCAAAGTATTGGAGTTTCAGCTTCAGCATCAGTCCTTCCAATGAATATTCAGGACTGATTTCCTTTAGGATGGACTGGTTGGATCTCCTTGCAGTCCAAGGGACTCTCAAGAGTCTTCTCCAACACCACAGTTCAAAAGGCATCAATTCTTCAGTCCTCAGCTTTCTTTATAGTCCAACTCTCACATCCATACATGACCACAGGAAAAACCATAGCCTTGACTAGATGGACCTTTGTTGGCCAAGTAAAGCTTCTGCTTTTGAATATGCTATCTAGATTGGTCATAACTTTCCTTCCAAGGAGTAAGTGTCTTTTAATTTCATGGCTGCAATCACCATCTGCAGTGATTTTGGAGCCCCCCAAGATTAGGTCAGCCACTGTTTCCCTATCTATTTCCCATGAAGTGATGGGACCGGATGCCATGATCTTAGTTTTCTGAATGTTGAGCTTTAAGCCAACCTTTCCACTCTCCTCTTTCACTTTTAGGGAAGCCATAATTGACATTACTGTCATCAACAGAAGGCCAAATTATGAACCATCCCACATGGAATCCTGGTTAGCTGTTAATGAGGTTGGTCTACAGGAACTGAAATGGAGAAATATGGTTAAGAGGAAAATAAAAAGATACAGAAGTATGTGTAGTATGCTACCATTTGTGTAAAAAATGAAAAAATGAGCAGGCATTTCCAAAGCATAGCCACATGTTTATGTGGATATGCTTTGGAAATTTCTGGAAAGACAGCTAAGAAACAGATACTAGAGACTGCCTATGAGGAGGGATACTGGGGAATTAGTAGGGGTGGTAAGGAAGCTTGTATATCATTCTGTTCCTTTTCAGGCTGTTTGAATTAATTATATTTATTATTATTATTTTTTACATTTTTATTTGTTTACTCTTGGCTGTGCTGGCCTTCTCTGCCGTGCGTGGCCTTCTCCAGCCGCAGCGAGCCGGGGCTGCCCTCTAGCCGTGGCACAGGGGTTTCTCGCTGCAGCGGCTGCCCTGGTGTGGAGCACAGGCTCTGGAGTGCTCAGGGTCAGTAGCTGTGTGGCTCTTGGGCTCTAGAGCTCGGGCTTGGTTGCCCCACGGCATGTAGGATCTTCCCAGATGAGGGACTGAACAGATGTCCCCTGCTTTAGTGGGCAGATTCTTAACCACTGGATTCCCAGGGAAGTCCTGAATTAAAAAAAAAAAAGTATATTACCTATTTAAATATGAAAAAAATTGTTTAAAAAAGACTCAAGTTTCTGAGTAATGATACAGAAAGACAAGGCAAGAGCAGAGTACAAAAACCATCCATAACATGTATGGGATCAGGGAAGGGCAGGCGCTCTGGGAGCAGCAATGGCACCTAGTTCAGCCTGGGGGAGTTGGGATCAGCTTCCCTGCAGAGGCAGTGTCTGAGATGAGGCTCCCAGGCTGAGTGGAAGTTAAGGGAAGGTGCCTGGCTGGCCCCTTCCTGGGGGGGAGTAGCACAGGGCTGAAAGGAAGCTTTGGTGGGCCTGGAGCAAAGAGATGGATCAATGTAGTAGGAAGTTTGGATTTGTTTGAAGGGCGATAGGGAGCCAGGGACAGGTTTCAAGAGGAGGGACAGGGTCAGAGTGGTGACTGGATTCCAGCAGTGAGGCTGGAGGCAGGGAGGCCCATGGGGAGGCCAGGAGAGAGGTGATAGAGGCCCAGACCAAGGCAGATGCATGAGGTGGGAGGGGCAGAGAGGGAGTTGGAGACGGAAAGGGACGCCTTCTCATAGGAGCATCAGCCTCCACGGAAATAATTTCAGCAAACTGCTTGGCAAAGTGCAGAGCACTCCACGGTGGTTCTCTCTCAGGGCTGCATTCTGTGAAACTCCCGGGCAGCTTTGGGAAAACATCTGTGCCCAGGCCCTACCCACAAAGCATCAGATTTAATCGGATGTTGGGGTTAAATTGGTCTTTCGGATGACTGAGGCACGGCTGGGGCCAGGCACAGTGCTTGGCGGCAAGTTGGCCAAATGAATGGATTAGGGCTCGCTCTGTGTTGGGGGTCACCTCCCACTGATGCTCAAGGCACAGGGGAGCCACTGGTGGTGTTGAGTTCTGCAGGAAGGAAACAGGACAGGAGAATCACGGCCTCTGAGGTCGCCCAGCCCACGCCCAACCTCGTGGCCTGGGAGTAGCTGACCTCCGCAGCCAGTTTGCTTGTTTGAAACAATGCCCATCCCAGAGGGCTGTCCTGAGGATGGAGGGGATTACAAATGTGAGGGCCTGGCCTGATGCTGGAGTGCACGGAGCTTCTGTCACTTACACGTTGGGATCTCCCGTGGAAGAGTTTACATGGAGATGTGAAAATTCTTGGGATGTCAAGATCTGTAGACTTGAGTTCACCCACGGGGACATGGTGCCCCCCTGTGGTTCAAACTAGCTGTGTCTGGGCCAAGGACAGTCTCTCATGGAAGTTCAACCAAAATGTTCTTCTCTTGCAGCTACATGACCGCATATTTGATGTTTGGGCTATTGCCATGACTGTTTATGAACAGCTTCTGACGTGTAGAATTTAGGCTCGGCTCTCAAAGGGTGTAACTGGGACAAAAATGTCTCATTTTAAAAAAGTCGCAAAGAATAGTGGTGGGGAATTGCAGGGCGGCCACATATAATGAAGAGACAAACGCAGCCTAGAGGGACCGTGAATTAAACAGCAGAGCACGCCACACGGGACAATGTGACATGGTTCCACCCGGCTGCTCTAATTTGAGGTTCTGATGAAGGCCTTGCTCTGTGGCCTTCCCCACCGGGTGCGGGGAAGGGCCTTTGAAGTTTCATGCCCTTCCCTAGAACCCAGAGGAGTTTCATTTTTTTTTTTTTTTTTTTTTAAAAAAGGATGTATATTTAAGAGAAGACACAGCCAGCCTATGCCTGAACGTCAGGACATCTTACTTTTGAAGTTGGAGATCTGAGTCTTAGCTGGTATTTTGAGGTCATGTTTTCACTAGACCATTGGACCTCCTTTAGTGGGGCTGTGAGCTGCTGTGTGCCCGAGGGCATCTCTGCAGGACCCGCCATCCATCGCCTGTCTACCCTGGGGGCAGGTGGGATAGGCGGACAGAGATGAGGTGCCTGTTATTTGTCCCTGAGTCAGAGGTGGATGGTTTAAAGCTTTAGATCACCGTACACATACAGACTGTTCAGAATGAACTAAAGTATCACAGCTGTGCAGGTGTGGACCAAAGAGGTTTCTTCCTGATGGCTTGGTTCATCGCCTCCACACAAAACCACCCAAGAGGTTCTCAAGAGTGGGGTATTGGAACAAACTTATGGCTGCTGGTCGGGGGAAGGAGGGGAAAGGGACAAGTAAGGAGTTTGGGACGGGCATGTACACACTGCTGTATTTAAATTGATGACCGAGGGCCTGCTGTAGAGCACAGGGAACTCTGCTCAGTGTCGTGTGGCAGCCTGGACGGAGAGGGCCGTGGGGGAGGGTGCATACGTATATTTGTGTGGCTGAGGGCCTCTGCTGTCCACCTGGAGCTATCACAACATTGTTAATTGGCTATACTCCATTAAATAAAAAGTTAAAAAAAAAAAAAGTCAGATACTGGAACTGCCTGGCCAGAGCTGGAGCAGAATCTGGGCCTAGAAACTGCTACTTAAAGCTCATTCCTCAGGCCTCTGTTTTTGGTCCACAGCTTTAGGGTAGAGTCCAAACCAGAGTTTCTCAGATTTCAGAAACCAGGGAAGTTACAAGAAGAATCTCTTGGAGTCACTTTGAGTTGTCAGCCTGCTATTTTGTACGGAACAGTGAAGAGCAATGGCTATGTCCTTTCCCCCACCCCTTGTTTCAGGAGACATCACTGACATCGGCTTTGTGAAGACCTCCATGCGTGGTCTTTGCCGCCCAGCTTGCTTGGAGAGGAGCCTCGGTCATCACCCCATTCAGCATCTGCGAACGAACCCCGTGGGGCTGAAGGCAGTCCTGTGGAGGGAGGGAGGGACCCCAGTGACAAGGCTTACCAGAGAGACAGTCTTACAACATTCCTTTATTTATTATATAGATGCAAAATCTGTTTTATGTACAATACTTGTATGTTATTTGGTCCTACCAAATAATCTTACCAAGGCATTCTACTGGTAATCTTCCCCCAAAAGATTCAGGTAGAATTAGATATTGTTCACTTCACGACTCCCCAAACCTGAGACTTCGCTATTGATTTCAGTTTTGGGGTCATACACACAGATCGAAATAGACACGCGTGAGGTTAAGGTGATGAAAGTGAGCTGCAGGAAACCCCAGGGTTCAGAATAACTAGGCTGTGTATTTTGCTTGAGTTAGACTCGCAAGGTGAGCAGCAAAGATTGTGCGGATCTCAGAGCGCTTTTATTTAGTGCGAGGGCTCCTGGACGCCTCTGTGGCTGCGTGGCGGGGGTGCTGGCGGCCTGCGGGGTGTCTGAGGCCCCCGTCACTGGGGCTTACTTCTTCTCGGCCTCTCCTGCTTTGGGCTCTTGTTTCAGTTTGTAATCAGCCAGGGCGGCCTTGATGGCGTCTTCAGCCAGCACTGCAGGTAACAGAACAAAACACAGCCTGTAGGTTTCTACATCTTTAAGAGCTGAGTCAGTGGTGCTGGGACGGGCTTGACAGGCCCCTCGCCAGGGTGCAGGGTCAGGAGCAAGCTGGCCGTTTCCTGAGCCACTCCCTTGGGGCGGCTCTGGGACAGACTGGGGGGCACACACCTGGGATTCTACGTTAGCTCAGCCTCTTGCTGGGATAGGGTGAGGGCTGTATACGTAAGGTGTCTGGGGCACTGGGGGAGGGGTGGGCGGGAATGACACAACAGATGTTAGTTCTCAGCTGCTCACATGGAAGTCGGTATAACACGGTGGATGTCGGTGATGCTGGCTGGCATAACTCGGGTCGCGTCAGTCTGGGGGTGGGATGGCATTTGCTGGCACACTCTAGTGATCCCAAGTTTGGCAGCTTTTATTTTGGAGTCGGTATTAAATGAGGCTTTGGGGGAAACAAGCATTGAGAAAGCTGGAGTGACGGCGGAGAGCACTGGCTAAGTTCCAGCGCCCATGAAGGCCTGATGAAAAGGCAGGGGTTTCTCTGAAACCACGTGAAAATGTTTACAACCTATGGCCTTTATTCTCGGGTACTTGAGACTCCAGCTCAAGTGGAAAGAACTCGGGTCTCAGCAGACCTCCGTCTGGGCCCCGGCATGCACGTCTTGCCCTGTGAGTCCTGCCCTGGCAGGAGGCCTGGCTCTGCTGATTTTTAACTAATTTGGTCAGTAAACCTCCATCACTTAGTTAAGGCTACTGTGTCTCATTCCCTCCTTTCCCTAGAAGGGTGAGATTTTTAAGGCTTTAGACGGAACGGGAAAGCCAAGTAAAAGCCTTCAGCATGTGGGCTTTCTCTCAGGACAGTGAAGAGGAGGGTACTGCACAGCTGGGCTGTCATCCCATATACACAGATGCAGACCCCGAGAGTAACGGCCCCTGGAAAGGAAGTGATAAAATGCACGGCAGATGGGATTATGGTGGAAGCCGAATTTTCTCCTTCACCGGTGCCAACGTCACCACGGTGGGGTGGGAACAGCACAGATTCGGAATCAAAGTCTGGGCTTTAGACTCCGGCCCTTCCCTGAGGAGCTGTGAGGCTGGGCGGCTTGAACTTGAGCCCTCATTTCCTGCTCTGTGAGGGGGAGGTGAGAACACGACTGGAGGACATTCCAAAGGGTCAGAAGTGAGGCCGCGACCAGCTCGGCATGATGCCCAACCCGCAGCACCCGCCGGGAGACCCTGGGGCCCTGATCTTCTGGAGGCTATGAAGACAACCCGAGCTCTAATCCTCTGAGGTTATAAAGGTGGATTCCACGACCCCAAAGGACTCACCATTCACCTGTCCAAATGCAGGTGGACACCATTACAGAAACCCCCCAGCACCACCCCCGCCCCCAGCCCAAGCCTGTTGGCATGCTGGAGGCGACACGTACTGGAGCAGTGCAGCTTCACAGGTGGGAGGCAGAGCTCCTTGGCGATGTCTGTGTTTTTGATGGTCAAGGCTTCCTCCACCTGAGAGGCAGACAGGACAGAGGGGCAGCTTTAGTGATGCTCTGTCTGGTGGGACCGAAGAGCAAGCATTGCTGGGCTGGGGTGAGCCCGGCCTGCAGAGACACTGTCACAGCCAGGAGCAGAGCCCGGGAAGGCTCGGAGGGATCTCCTTGAGGCCAGCAGCTCCAGCCGTTTTTTTGTTTTTTTCTCGGCCAAATGGCATGAGGGAGTGTAGTTCCCAACCAGGGATTGAACCTGCGTTCCCCACAGTGGAAGCACCGAGTCTTAACCACTTGACCACCAGGAAGTCCCCTCGAGCCTGTTTGCAGAAAGGCAGTGATTTCCTGTGTTGGTTGTGTGACTATGAGCTTCTCTGACGTCCATCGATTCTGTGAGCTGGATGATGTCAGGGAGGTGGGCGGGGCCAGGGCCAGCAGCATAGACAGCTGCTGGGAGGAGACCCTGGGGCTCATCCCCGGCCTGTAGGAGGACTTTTCACCTCCAGGTGGACTGAAAGAACGCCTAGAGTTTGTCTCAAGCCGAGGGCAGAGCAGGAGGCAGGCCTCTGTGGAACAGGGACTGCTGCCTTAAGGAAAGCATTTTCCCAGCCTGTCTCCCAGTCTCCCAAGTCCAATAACTCTACTGAATTAAGCTTCAAGTTCTGTTCCTGCAAACTCAGATGGGAGGCTTTCAAGGTCAGAGAAAGGCCCTCTCCCCCTGAGGGTCATTCCAGACAGATCAGCCGGCACAAGCTAGGCCTTTGCTTCTTGGCCCTGAGGAGCCTGCTGGCCAGGAGGCCCTGAGTCACAGGGGGCTGGTGGCACGTGGCCTGGCAGGCGGCCTGGCTGCAGAGCTGCCTGGCACAGGCCTCCGTGACTCAGCCTGCTGAACTCTGGCTGTTGGGGCTGCAAGGACGAGCACCTACAGTCTGGCTTTTCTGAGAGGTTTTAATGAGGACGGGACTTTCGAAAGGATAGTCAGTTATCTCATGAATCCTTATAAGCCACCTGCAATCCTTCCTGAAACTAGATGGGAAGAAATAAACAAAACAAATCATGGTATACCCACCCCCGAGCAGACTTAGACTTCTAAGAAACGATAACATCTGTGTCCTTGGAGAAAGCCAAAGATCTCTTTCCACTTCTGTTGTGTTCTAGGGGTAGGTGGGGACCTTTTTTTGATTTAGTTAAAACACCACCAAAACCCCCAAACAAATAAAAATGGTCCACGACAAGAGAAAACCCCAAACTAAAAAAACACTTAAGATTATCCATAATTCCCAACGTGGAGAAGAATTTGATAAAAACCTGGGTAAGCAAAATTAAAAAGAAAATTCTTGGAATATCTAGAAAAAAATTATAGTGTGTGTTTGTTTAAAACCTTCCCTTAACCAAGAGGCAGGTGTGTGGGGATATGACTTAATTCTAGTTTTCAAGAGCCTTACCGTCTTCCCCTTGACCCATTCGGTGGCTAATGAGCTGGAGGCAATGGCAGAGCCACAGCCAAATGTTTTAAACCTGGCGTCCACGATCCTCCCCTTTTCATCCACTTGAATCTAGAAAAGAGGCAGGAGTTAGCAGGGTTCTGGCGCTGCCTGCAGAGCCTGGCACTCAGGGAGGCCCGCAGGGCACTTCCTAAGAGTTTTGCTTCTGCTTTAAAAGTCTGGGCGTTGATTATTGAGGCTCCTCTGTTTCAATGATCCTCCCCTTTTCATCCACTTGAATCTAGAAAAGAGGCAGGAGTTAGCAGGGTTCTGGCGCTGCCTGCAGAGCCTGGCACTCAGGGAGGCCCGCAGGGCACTTCCTAAGAGTTTTGCTTCTGCTTTAAAAGTCTGGGCGTTGATTATTGAGGCTCCTCTGTTTCAAAGAGTTCAGCAATGAAAAGTCGCAAGCTGGAACAACTATACTGAATCATATGGGCCTCGCTGGCGAAGATCAGCCAAAAAGTGTGCCTCCTGCGAAGTCTCCTCCCACTCCCAAGCCTGACTTTTGGCTCCCCAGCTGCTGGGGCAGTGTGCACCTTTAAGCACTGCCAGCGCTGGCAGTGAAGGTCACCGGCTGGTGCTTTCCCCTCTGACGTCAAACTGCATGCAGTGTGTTCCCCTTGCCTTGCTTCTGTTTTCCAAGATAGGCATGAAGCCGCCTGGCCAGCTTCCCACCACAGTGACGAAGGAGATGTGGAGAAAGCTATGGTTTACCAGAGTGCCGGCGCGTCCGTGGGGGCAGGCAGAGTTTGATTTATTGCATTTCCTGTCCCTCTGGGGATTGCTAACTGATACTGAGAGTATGAACGCGAGATCTGTTTATTCTGTCAGAAGGGGTCAGCACAGTTTACCAGGAGGGTTGGATTCAGCCCCTGCTGGAATCATTTGTAACACTGACTTATCCCACCTCACAGGAATCAAGATGGGGACCAGAGGCAGTGCTGGACATGTCAATGCTCTGTCTGCTACAGAGCACTGTACAAGCAAAGGGGTCACCGTTACCACCAGTAAAGATGGAAACCAGGGGTACCTGTAATTTCATGACATCACCACATGCTGGAGCCCCCACCAATCCAGTCCCGACATTTTTAGATGTCTTGTCAAGGGACCCCACGTTTCGGGGATTTTCATAATGATCAACAACCTGAAATGAGAGTGAAGAAAAATCACAGTCACTCTTTTTTGCTGTTCACCTCCCCGACTTTGATGGCAAGCTCCTTCAAGTCAGCAAGTTGGACCTGGCAGGCCATCACTAAACACCAAATTTCACTTGGGCAGGATTTAAGAGATATGGGGATCCTGGAGAAAAATCAGCAAAATCATGTCTTAATTCTGTGGGGTTTTGAACCACAAATAATTACTTGACCTCTAACCAAGTCACAGAGTTGGGCTCAAACAGCACTTTAGTAATTTCGGAAGAAAATCCATTCTCAAAAGAATGATTACTATTCAAAAAACCTATACGTATGTATGGTCCAGAAAGGGAAGGACTTCCCTGAAGCCTCAAGGAGATTGTTGCGGGAGGAACAAGGCTATGGAATACGGCCATCTGTGTGCGGTGATAACCGCCGTGACTGTTATTTCGGGGCCCTGAAATCTGCGGGGCCGCAGCGCGCCCTGGTGGCGGAGAGGGTGCGCGCGCCAGGTCATTCCGCGTGTACTGTCAACAATGGACAGCTCTGGGTCCGCGGGGAGTGAGGTCTGTGCGCAAACGCGTGGAAGCCAGAACCGAGTAGACATCTATTCAAACTGGCACACGCGAGGCTTTAAAAACCTTGCGGTTTGTTTCCCAGTTAGTCGTTAAGTATTCCGAACTTCCAGTCCCCTTCCCCCGACCTATCCGACCACGGATTTTGACTTCCAAGTCCAAGGATCTGTAAGATAATGTCCAATCTGGACTTTCTGCCCCGGGGTTGATTTACCGCATTCTTTTTTTTTTTTTTACTTAACCGGTTCCCGAGTGAGACACGTCTCATGTGGCTGCCAACTACCTAACCTGTCTTAACTCACAGCAGCCCACCACCCCCAAACCAAACCAAACCAAACACAAAAACGTGACGACCGTTGGTTACACGTCCATGCCCACTCGGAGGCTCTGAGCTCCTGCAACAGGAACACCAACCCTCAGTGGCCTCTCTGTGCCCAGCACCCTGCCCAGGACTCCGCAGGCAATGGACTCGCGTACGGGGGCGCTGCCCAGACCCCATCTGACGAGCGCGGGGCAGGGACTTGCCCAAGGTCACTCGGCCGCTGTGTGTCCGGCTAGCCCGGACAGGGCAAGACCCTGCTTCCTGGGCAGTCGAGAGGTTTAAAGGCTGGGTGGATGTTTCAGATTGAGGGCAGCTGCCGCTAGGCTAGCGGGAGCTGTCATTCTTGTTTCGGGCGCGGTCAGTTGCCCCAGCGCGGCGAGGGAAAGCCATTCGAGGCGGCCTCTTGAGAGGAAGGCCCCTCCAGCCAGGGTTGGGGGCGGCCCGGGCCCTGGGCTGCAGTCGGGGGGTTCCAGGACCGCGCAGAGCCGGGCTGGGCCTCCGCTAGGACCCCTAAGTCCTCTGTGGGGTCCCAGCACTCCCGCCCGCCCCCCCCCGCCCGGTGCGGACCCCCGGTGTTTTGTTCCCGGGGCGCGGAGCCTACAGGTTTGAAATCGCTCGAGGGCTGGTCCACCGAGCTGGGTTCTGAATCTTGAGGATCCTTGAGCTGGAAATCAGGACCCAGCTTTGCGTTCACAAAGCCCCCCAGCCTCATTTGGCGCAGAGGATCAACCAGTCCACCTTTCTTGGCTCTATTTTGCAGTTTAGGAATTTGAGGATCAGAACGGTTTAGTAACTTGCCCTCGGTTGCCCAGAGGGCCCCAGTTGGGATTCTGACTTGAAGAGTGCTGAGTTAGAATCTCATTTCTGCTCCTAACTGGCTGTGTGCTCCTTAGGTGAAACACAGTGTCTTTGTAAACCTCGATCTTTTTTGTACTAATTCAAGGACAGTTCTTCATCCACTGAGCAAATCTTGTGCTGAGTATCTACTTTTTGTCAGGGTGCTTTGGGAAAACAACCCAAAACGACACAATTAAGCTTGCTAATGAGGGAGCAAGGCAATAAACAGACCCACCAAGGCTTTTCTACCTCTGAAGTGAGAAGCTTAACTAAAGGAAATAATACTTTGCTCTGATTTTAAAAACTGTATATGTTTATGTCTCTATTAAAAAGCAAACTGGCACAGATTAAATCACAAGATATAGCAACGAAGAGATTCTAAGTAAATGTTTATTAATGTAATTTATTGATACTGGTTTGCAGAATATGATCCTATAAAATCAAAACTCACGTATTTAAGTGCTAGGCGCCAGGCATTAGATAAAGAGAAGGAATCTCTGGGAAATGAGTTATTCTCATGAATGGTGCAATCGATCCTTCCCTGAGGACTTAAGACTTTTCTGCGCGTTTGAGGCTCAGTTGCTGGGGAGACTGACTCACGCGCCAGGTCAGACTAGGTGGTAAAGCATTTATTCCAAGATTCGATTTTTGACCTTCTCAATATGGCGCCAAACCCTTAACTACAACCATCACGCTCACTCGGTGGCTGCCTCTATGGGTTCCACTTCCTGCCTAAGGACCCAACTGCTGTCCGACGTTGTGCCGGAACGCATGCCCTGTTGATGAGTTTCTTTTTCCCGAGCAAGAGCTACTGAAAGTATATAAAATAACATGAATCTCGTTTATTTCGAGATTTCCATGTCATCCGAGGCGCAGTTTCTCTTCAGGCGGCAGACGAGCGGGATTTTGACCAGGCGCGCGCCGCGGGCAGCTCCTACTACTGCGGGTCTTTGGCGGCCAAGAGAGGACCCGGGAGTCTCTGGAAGTCCAAGATGGCGACGGCGGCCGCAGCATCGGCTTCTGAAGCGGAGGCTGAGCCCAAGGCCGGGCCCGAGGCCGAGGGAGAGGAGGATGAGGCTAAGGCGGCTCGGGCGAGGAGGAAGGTGTTATCGCGGGCTGTGGCCGCCGCGACCTACAAGACCATGGGGCCAGAGTGGGACCAGCAGGAGGAAGGCGTGAGTGAGAGCGATGGAGATGAGGAGTACGCCATGGCTTCCTCGGCCGAGAGCTCCCCCGGGGAGTACGAGTGGGGGTACGACGAAGAGGAGAAGAACCAGCTGGAGATAGAGCGGCTGGAGGAGCAGGTGGGCGCGGGCGTGGGCGGCGGCGGCGGGCTCTCTCCCTCGCGTTCCCAGGCCCCTGCCCACCTCCCTGGTCCTCGGAGATAATAAAAAGCGCCAAGGCCTCCAAACCGCAGTTTCCCAGCGTGTCTCCGGTCCTCGGAGCGCTTACTGCTCGCCAGGTGCTTCTCAAGCGTTATCCTATTGAACCCTCGCCAGAACCCGGCGACGGAATTGCTGTATTTCTCGTTTTGTGGGAGGACCCTGAGGCTCCCGGTGGAGGGAATTCTCTTGCTCACCATTACACTTCCTTCAAGTGGCGAGTCAGGCTTTGAACTTTGAATCGACTCCGCAACTCCCGCTCTTAGCCATACCGGTCAACTGTGTCCAGGCCTAGAAATAAGATTCTTTTCCTCCAAGAAGAGTTGTTTGCCTGTAGGAATGACGAAGATAAGGAGCTCTGGCGTGGTAGGGAGAATAGTGACCGTGACGGTGATAATAGAAACGGAATACCGTCTGGAGGCTAAGGCCCCAGTTCTAGCTCTTTTGACACCTGCGTGCGCTGGGGCCAATAATTTAACGTCTCTCATCCTCCACTCTGTAAACTGGGACAAACGGTTCCCGCCCAAAGAATTGTCGTAACGGTAATCAGGGCTCGGGGCCTGGCAATAATATAGCTATGTGATTTCTAATCTGTAACTTTAGAAGGTACAGATGTTGGTGTCTCCTATGTAATCTAGGATCCCAGCAGGAAATAGGTGGCACACGCAAGTTAGGAGAGTTTGGAGTAAAGGTCCATAAAGAGACTGGGCCTCCCAGGTGGCTCAGTGGTGAAGAATCCGCCTGCCAGTGCAGGAGAGGTGGATTCGATCCTTGGGTCAGGAGGATCCCCTGGAGAAGGAGATGGCAACCCACTCCAGTATTCTTGGCTGAGAAATCCCATGGACAGGAGCCTGTCTTGCTCACCATTACACTTCCTTCAAGTGGCGAGTCAGGCTTTGAACTTTGAATCGACTCCGCAACTCCCGCTCTTAGCCATACCGGTCAACTGTGTCCAGGCCTAGAAATAAGATTCTTTTCCTCCAAGAAGAGTTGTTTGCCTGTAGGAATGACGAAGATAAGGAGCTCTGGCGTGGTAGGGAGAATAGTGACCGTGACGGTGATAATAGAAACGGAATACCGTCTGGAGGCTAAGGCCCCA
Organism: Kobus ellipsiprymnus; assembly: GCA_006410655.1. NCBI lineage: Eukaryota > Metazoa > Chordata > Mammalia > Artiodactyla > Bovidae > Kobus > Kobus ellipsiprymnus. Next base: position 427,538 of record SJYR01000678.1, on the reverse strand, counting down.
GTTCTAGCTCTTTTGACACCTGCGTGCGCTGGGGCCAATAATTTAACGTCTCTCATCCTCCACTCTGTAAACTGGGACAAACGGTTCCCGCCCAAAGAATTGTCGTAACGGTAATCAGGGCTCGGGGCCTGGCAATAATATAGCTATGTGATTTCTAATCTGTAACTTTAGAAGGTACAGGTGTTGGTGTCTCCTATGTAATCTAGGATCCCAGCAGGAAATAGGTGGCACACGCAAGTTAGGAGAGTTTGGAGTAAAGGTCCATAAAGAGACTGGGCCTCCCAGGTGGCTCAGTGGTGAAGAATCCGCCTGCCAGTGCAGGAGAGGTGGATTCGATCCTTGGGTCAGGAGGATCCCCTGGAGAAGGAGATGGCAACCCACTCCAGTATTCTTGGCTGAGAAATCCCATGGACAGGAGCCTGCCAGGCTCCTGTCCATGGGGTCACAAAGAGTCGGACAAGACTGGGCACAGCACAGTGATGGAGAGACTGTTGAGCCTAGGGCAGGGAAGTCAGGAGCAAAGGCTTGGTTTCCCAGGGGTAGTAGTAGCAGGACCATTACGTGTCCACCTTTAGTCCTAGAGAGGTGATGGAGTGACTGGTTTTCTAGATAGTTTGTGGAGAGGATCCCTGAGAGGAGTTGAGATGTTTGTTCCAGGGAAGTAGCCCCCGTTTCCCATCAGGGAGTAGGGTGGGCAAGAAGTACCCTGACCTACCTCTGTGCCTTGCTTCTACATGGCCTATTAGGCAAATCCTGCTGGGACCCAGAGACCCCATGGATGTGGTCCACACGGTGGGTCCCAGGACAGGGAGGGGAGAGAGTGGNCGTTTCCCATCAGGGAGTAGGGTGGGCAAGAAGTACCCTGACCTACCTCTGTGCCTTGCTTCTACATGGCCTATTAGGCAAATCCTGCTGGGACCCAGAGACCCCATGGATGTGGTCCACACGGTGGGTCCCAGGACAGGGAGGGGAGAGAGTGGAGTAGTCTTGGAGGAGAAGAGATGGAGCTCCGTCTCATTTTACAGACGAGGACACGAAGACTCAAAAGGACTGATGAAGTGTTTTGGTCAGAGTCAGGCCTAAGGGCATTTGAACTTTTCAAGGTTGTCTGTAGACCGAATGCCACAGTGGCTATGAAATCAGTTAGTGATGTGGGGTTGGTAGCCTGGGTTTCTCAGTTAACTTGGCTGGGTGTGAGATTCCTTATAATGTCCTCTCTGGTGGTGACGTTCCTGCTAAGCTGTGAAATAGTTGTATCTTCTCTCGGTATATCTGTCTCATTTGTCATCCCGTCTGAACCAGCCAGGGGTAGGCCGGTGGTTACTGTTGCATAAACAAGCATGCCGCAGTCCATTCATTCTCTTACTCACTCGGCAGTTGCAGTGTAATGTCCGGTGGCAGGCCGCCTGTGACTCTGTCCTGGTGGCAGTCTGTCGCTCTGGCCTTTGGCCTTTCAGTGGGCCCTTATCTTGCTTAGTCGGGGAAATAGAATTACCTGTTGAGGGGAAGGGGAGGCTTGGAAGCGGAGGGATTAAACCCTCAGTGAGGGTATTTTGCTTACTAGAGTGGAGGACGGGTCTGGGCAGAGGTCTCTTGGCCACTGGTGGTATGTACTTGCCAACCCTACCTCAGGCCACCGCACAGGATGGGATCCGGCAGGTGATGGTGAACTGGAGAGCCTCTGGCTTTATCCTCTTCCTGGGGTCCAGAAATGGACTTTTCCAGTTTTTCCAAAACTCCCTCCCATGTCCTCTTAATCCCAGCCTCTAGTTCTTGCTGTAACGACTCTCCTGGTGGAGCGTGATGGTCAGTAACTTCCAGAGAGGCCCGTGAAGTGCCCGGCCTTGTCGTGTTTGAATTCCGCTTCTCACCCCAAGTGTTTTTGTGAAAGCTCGCAGTCAGCTGTGAAATCTGTCCCAATAACAGAAGCGGAGATGTCCCATTGTGTGTGTGGTCGTGGCTGAAACTAGGAGCGGCACCTCGTGGTCCCTTCCCATGATTGGGCCGAGTGTGGTCCCCACCAGGCGCCTGTCACCTCTCCGCCCTGCCCTCCCCCGGTCCAGGTCCAGGTCGTGCTGTCAGGGCATGAGGAAACCTGTTGCAGAGCACTTGTACGATGGCTAGGCCGCCTCTTTCTTTGAAGTGTCCTTTGTCCTTGGCGGTGTTCTGAGACCGGACTAGATTGGCACATGTGCGCGTCTGTCGGCTCTGGTTGAACTCTGAAAGGCCTCTACGATGCATGTCCTGTGTATTAAAGTACATACTCCCAGAGTGCCTCCCCATATACAGTATCTTCATCATTTGGGCCTAAGAATCAGAAATTTAGACCGAAAACCATCCTAGAGACGTTTCTTCAGTGGGTTTTGTACATTTCAATCCTTACCTCCCTGTGGTGGTCACAGGAGGGCTTGCGTAGATGTTACTCCCAGGACTCCCCACCGCTTCGTGGTCAGAGAACACATTGAGACCCAGGGGAGTTGGAGTGATGGGGTGACCCGGGGAGCCGTGCCTGCGCCTTCATGAGGGCAGTGCGCCTCTCACTGTCTTCTCTTCTTTCACTGTTGTTGCTTGTTGACGCAGTTGAATGTTGATTTTGAGACATCGCTGTGTCACGGGAGCCCACTTGAGATCCAGAGGTGCACTCTAGTGCCTTCCAGGACAAGTAGGGAAACAGGTGGGCGTTAGAACACTTGTGTCCTGACCGCATTCTGACCTTTTTCAGCCCATCATATAATCATGGGGTGGGTTCAGCCTGTCAAGTTTCATCAATCATGAGCAGGAGGCAGTTGCTTAAAGATAAAAAAAATTCCGGGTCGTGGGCTTCTGTGTTATTGGTTCTTATTATCTGTTTGCATGTAGTTTATCTGTTTGGTCGTGTCGGGTCTTAGTTGCAGCACGCGGGATCCGTGGGATCTTTTGTTTTAGTTCCCGCATGTGAGGTCCAGTTCCCTGACCAGGGATTGGACCTGGGTCCCCTGCACTGGGAGCTGGGAGTCTTAGCCACTGGGCCACCAAGTCCCTATTTACGTGTAATTTGATGTATACAGAGCAGCTCGTGTCTGTAAATTGTGAAGGGTGGTAAAGAGACGCACACCCTTGCTCTGCCGCTCACTCTCAGAGTGGGGGGGCTTCGTCACTGGTGCTGCCTGTCCAGATGGCTTCTCCCGTTCCCACTGCCCCGCCTCGATGCTCACTGCTGCCCACACCCCCAAACCCAGGTGACTGCTTTCTTGAGCCTCATGGACTTCTGCTTCCTTCTCTCTTAAAATGTATAATTTTATCCACTAAGTATGCAGCCCTGAGCAGATACTTTGGTTTGTTTTTGAGCTTTTAAGAAAGCATATCATGCAGCATGTAATCTGGGAGTGCTTTCCACTCAGAGTGTTTCTGAGGTTCCGCCGTGTTCCTTCTGGTTATCCGTTTTGGCTGCTGTGTATTCAGTACACCAGGGTGTGAGTAGCACACAGCTTATCGGTTGTGGTTGTTCCTGCATTTGAGTTGCCTGCAGTTTTTCCCCTAATACAGACTGGCTACAAGGAACATTGTTACTGATAAACTGCCACTCTTGAAGCTGTGTAAGAGTCAGTATTGTTCAAACTGGGGTCATGGTCATGGGTCATGAATTCGTTTCGGTGGCTACCCCAGTGTCCCTCTGTGATGTCCCTTTCTGTGTTCGGGGTCTGTTTCTGGGCACTCTAGTGTTCTGTTGGTCAGTTTGTCCTGTGTCTGTTCCACTGTCTAACTCATTATCTGCTGAGACAGATCCTCTTATGTGCAGTTTAATGCAGTAGCTAGTGTCTGGATTACTAAGAGTGTATTGTCAGATGGCAGTGTTAGTTGAATGAATTATCATTCATCTGTCATCTCTGGAGAGGGAAATATTTATTGCTGAAATGTGGCAGATGTTGGAAGAGTAGGTACCAACCTAGTTTCAGTGTGTAGACTTAAAACAAAAAAATTACTTATTTGGCTGTGCTGGGTCTTCATTGCTGCGAGCAGGTTCTCTCTAGTTGTGGGAACTACTCTAGTTGCGGTGCATGGCCTTACCGAGGTGGCTTACTTGCAGGTCGTGGGCTCAGCAGTTGTGGTACATGGGTTTAGCTGCCCCTCCGTGTGTGGGACCTTCCTGGACCAGGGATCAAACCTGTGCCCCCTGCAGTGGCAGGCAGATTCTTAACACTGAACCACCAGGGAAGTCCCTAGACTTTTTTTTTTTTTTAATTATTTATATGGCTGCCCTGGGTCTTAGTTGAGGCATGTGGGATCTAGTTCCTCGACCAGGGATCACACCTGAGCCCCCGGTACTGGGAGCGCAGAGTCTTGCCGCTGGACCATCAAGAAGTCCTTTGGCGTATAGACCTAATGTAATCTTATACCCTAACTCATTTGAAAGCTTTTTTAAAAAGTGAAACTTCATTTTGAGGTAATTGTAGGTTTCTTTGCAGTTCAAAGAAATAATATCGACAGATCCTGCTGCTACTGCTAAGTCACTTCAGTCTTGTCCGACTCTGTGCGACCCCATACACGGCAGCCCACCAGGCTCCCCCGTCCCTGGGATTCTCCAGGCAAGGACACTGGAGTGGGTTGCCGTTTCCTTCTCCAATGCATGAAAGTGAAAAGTGAAAGGGAAGTCGCTCAGTCGTGTCCGACTCTTAGCGACCCCATGGCCTGCAGCCCACCAGGCTCCTCCATCCATGGGATTCTCCAGGCAAGAGTGCTGGAGTGGGGTGCCATCGCCTTCTCCGAGACAGATCCTGTGTGCCCTTTATCCAGGTTCCCCCAGTGGTACACTGGAGTGCAGTTTCCCAGCCCTTGTATTAACGTTGCCAGAGTCATTACACGGATGGGCTCTGCCACCTCAGGCCCCTCCTGCAACCCAGATGGAGCCACAGCCTGACCTCTGACGCCCACTAAGCTGATCCCTACTCCTATAGCTTTATTATTTCGAGAATATTACATAAGTGGAATATATAGTAAGTAACCTTTAGGGAGGAGCTTTTTCCACTCAGCACAGTTCCCTCAAGATTCATCTGAGTTGTGTGTGTGTATTAGTTTGTTCTTTTCTATGGCTGAGTAGTTTTCCATAGTGTGGGTGTTTCATGGTTCGTTTGCCCACTCACCCATTGAAGGACCTCTGACTTCTTTCCGGATGTGGTTGTTAGGAGTACAGCCGTTATGCACAGTCCGATACGGGTGTCTGTATGAACCTAGGTTTTATTGCTCTGGAAAAATGCCCAAGGGTGCACTTGTTGGGTGGTACAGTAGTTGTATGTTGAATTTTAAAGGCAACTGTTTTTTTTAACCTCTTCTCAAGCATTTGGTGGTGCCCCTGTTTTCCCTTCTGGCCATTCTTGGTTTTGTTTCTCTTTTTTTTTTCTTTCTTTCAAAAAATGGAGTCTTGGCCGTGCTGGGATCCTGGCTTTCTCTAGTTGCGGCAGGTGGGGGCCACCCTCTAGCTGTGGTGTGTGGGCTCCCTGTGGTGGCCTCCCTGGAGGAGCTCGGGCCCTAGGCGTGCAGGCTTCAGTGCGGTGGCAGGCGGGCCCAGCTGCCCCGCGGCACGCCGGAGCTTCCTGGACCAGGGCTCCCCCCTGCGTCCCCTGCGTCGGCAGGTGGGTTTTGTTTTCATCACTGGGCCACCAGGGAAGTCCCCTTCCGGCCTTCTGGTAGGTGTGCAGCGCTAGCTCGTTGCGGTGGCAGTTTGTGTTCCTTATAGCTAGTGATGGTGACCACTGTTCACGTGCACTCGCTGGCCATCTGTGTCCTCTCTGGATATACATTTTTGGTTCCTGTCTTTTGCCAGTTTTTATTTGGATTGTTTGTTTTTTTTAACTCAAGTTTGGAGTTATATCTTTTAGATGTTAACTTCGTCAGATACTTGGTTTATACATTTCCCCCAACCCCCCAGCCTGTAGCTTGTCTTTGCAGCCTCCTAACAGTCTTTTGCGGGGCTTTCTAGGTGGTACAGTGGTAAGGAATCTGTCTGCCAGAGCGGGAGACACAATTCTTGCCTAGCAAACCCGAGGGACAGAGGAGCCTGGCGGGCTGTATAGTCCGTAGGGTTGAAAGAGTCGGATGTGCCTAGGAGCTGAGCACGCATGAGCACAGTCTTTTACAGAGCAAACAGTTGAGAGTGTTTATTGTGAATGCTTGTTTTCTGTATTAATCAATACCATGAATTTTGTCTCTTACTTTGTGATACAGTGGCGTACAGTGATTTAGTTTTCACAGGTTGAACTTGCCTGTATACCTGGAGTGACTCCCACTCAGTCACGCTGTGCAGTTCTTTTTGTACGTTGACTTTAGTTCTGTAAGTTTTCCTCTCCACAGAGCTAGCTGCAGTCTACTTGTTTTGGTTTTTCATTTTCATTCAGTTCTATGTATTTTAAGTTTTCTTTGAGATTTCCTCCTTGAACGATAGATTATTTAGAAGTATATTGCTTGGGACTTCCCAGTGGTCCAGTGGTCAAGAATCTGCCTTCCAGTGCCGGGTTTGCGAGTTCA
>SJYR01000678.1:377784-419106 GCA_006410655.1 Kobus ellipsiprymnus | reverse complement strand
AAAAAAAAAATCTTTTTTTTATTGCTTAATTTCCAAGTGTTTAGAGAGATTGATTCCTACAGTAATTGATTTCCAGTTTGCTTCTCTTCTTACCAGAAAACATACCCTATATGATTCAGTGTTTTAAATTTTGTTGAGGTTTGTTTTGTGGCCTGGGATATGGTCCCAGGAGTGTTCCTTGGGCACTGGAGAGGACTGTGTCACTCTGCTGTTGTTGGTAGGGTGTTCTTTATATAGCGATTAGGTCATGTTGGTTAATGGTGGTGTTGAGTTCTTTTATATCCTTGCTGATAATCTGACAGTTCTTTTAGTTTCTGGGTGGGGGCTTTGAAACTCCCAGTGTAACTGTGGGGGTGTGTGTTTCTTCTTTGAGCTGTATCAGTTTTTGGTTCCTCTGGTTTGAGATTCTGTTGTTGGGTGCCTGCACGTTTGGGATCGTTTTGTCTTCCCGGTGGGTTGACTCTTTTATCATCATGTAATGTCCTGTTTTATCTGACCCTCTTCTTGCGCTGAAGTCTGTTTTATGTGAGGTTAGTATGGCCACCTCTGCTTCTTTCTGGTGGCTGCGTGCGAGGTCTTTCCCCGCGCTTCTGCCTTGTGTAACTGTACTTGCCTGTTGATGTTTGGCTCTGCTGGGTCTCTGTTGCCCTGCAGGCTTTTCTCCCGTGGTGGTCAGTGGAGGCTGCTGTCTACTTGTGGTGTGTGGGCCTCTCACTGCGGCGGCTTCTCTTGTTGTGGACACAGGCCCTAGGGCGCGTGGGCTTCAGCAATTGCGGCAGGAGCACTTGGTCGTGTGGCTGCCCGGGCTCTAGAGCAGAGGCCCAGCAGCAGGCTTGTTGTGCAGCGGGTGGGATCTCCCCTGATCAGGGCTCACCCTCGGGTCTCCTGCACCGGCAGGCGGACTTCACCACTGAGCCACCAGGGAAGCCCCCATCCTTTCACTTGAATTTGGAGTGAGTTCCTGGTCATCAGCGTTCAGGTAGGTTGTGTGTTGTTCACTGTGCTACTCTCGGCCTTTTAATTAGCATGTTTAGACCAGGTTCTTTAAAGGCGATTGCTGATAGATTAGGTCTGAAGCCTGGTGTTTTGTTCTCTTCTGTTTGCTTCCTGTGTTTCTTGTTCTCAGGGTTCTCTCTTCTCGCCTTTGTGTGGGTTACCTGCACATTCTTTGGATTCCAGCTTGGTCACTCATATACCAGCTTTTAGAGTCTTGCTCTATACAGTTTCTTAGTAGTTGCTTTGAGCATTTCAGTGTATTTGATTTACATGGCATCTGTGTTTTGTCCCTGAGTAAAGTGTTGAAATATTCCTCCGATTTAGGTCTCTCTACCATTTTTCCTTTTTAGTGTCGTTGTTTCGGGTATCAGATAGTCTTAAAAGTATTTCCGTTATCGCACACAGTTTAGAATAGAGTCAGGAAGAGAAGGGTCATTTGCTGTGCTTACCTGTATTTCTGCTCTTTCTTCCTTCATGATGCTCCAGGGTTTCTCTTACCATTTTTCTTCTCTTTGAAAAGGTTCCTCTAAGCTGTTTAAGAGTAAAAGCCTGCTAGTGACCGATTCTTTTAGTTTTCCTTTGTTTCAGATGTCCAGTATCTTTGGAAGCAGTGATCTTAGTTTATTAACTTTTAGTTTGAAAAGTTTGAAATAAATCTTTTTGTACCTATAAAATAAGTCTTTTTGTGCCTGTCACTCAGCTTCATCTGGTACCAGTCTGTCCCCATTCTTGTTTCTCCTGGTGGGGTTTTCATTGGTTTGTTCAGTAAAAGAAAAGAGCTCTTCATACGTGTCGCTGGCATGCGCTACAGTGTGATACTGAGTTACTTTCAGAATTCTCACCCACTTTATAGATGGGAGAAGGGAAGCTTAGAAAAGTGAGTGACTTGCTTCCGGTCACTCTGTCTTTGTTTCATTAGACTGTTTCCTGTGTTTCTGGGAGAACCAAGTGTGATCCGACAGGGCCTGGAACAGATTTGAAGGAGCGCTCCATTTATTGTAAAGTCTCAGAAGTCCCTGGTGGCCCAGTGGTTAGGACTCTGCCGGGGGCCCAGGTTCAACCCCTGGCCAGGGAAGTGAGGTCACACTCGCCGAGTGGTGTGCTCAGAAGAAACAAAACGTCTCTTGTGTATTTTTCTCCATCTTCCTGAGGGAAATGTTGCCTCGCTGCTTCTGTGACTCTTCCAGAAAACACGTATCTTGTGCTTGTAGCAGGTGTGCGCCTTCGCCGGTGGTGACAGAAGCTGAGTTATGTTGATGGTCGCATTCTAAGTTTCCACCTGTGTTCCTTTTCCTTCCAGTTGTCTATCAATGTCTATGACTACAACTGCCACGTGGACCTGATCCGGCTGCTCCGGCTGGAAGGGGAGCTGACGAAAGTGAGGATGGCACGCCAGAAGATGAGCGAGATCTTCCCTCTGACCGAAGGTGCGCTTCCGCAGCCCAGCCACTGTCACAAACACAGAGAGCTGAAGGGCCTTTTTTCCCATGCTGAAAGTGGGGCATGCTCCTCATAAAAATTCGGAATAGATAAGTGTAGTGGAAAGAAGAAAATCCATCCAAAGTCAGCGACTTTTAGTTTATCATCTTCTAGGGTTTTGCTACACATAGTTGTGGTCATGCAATACTGAGTCACATTTCAAATCTTGATTTCTTTATCGTAATGTTACGATAAAATATTTCTATGTAATTAAAATTTCCCCGTTCCCTTTCTGTTTCCTATTCTGGTATTTATGTATTTAATCTGTTCTCTCAGAAACAGATAATTGTAACAGTTTATAGTTAAACTTTCATAAGCAACTTTTAATTTAAATGTTTCATACCTTATTTGGTCCACAGTAGTTGGGCATTTAAGTTATTTCTACTTAAGTTGCTTATTTGAAATGTGGTTACGCCAAGCATCTTTGTAGTTAAATCTCCATGAGTACATGTAATTGATTTTTTAGGGACAAGTGAGTTGACACAGATCCTAGATCCAGCTCTGTCCCCCTTTCCCTCCCACAAAGCGTGACTGGAGTGTAGAGGCTGAAATCCGATTGCCTTTCAGATGTCTTTCTAGCTGTGTGACATTAAGTACATTACATAAGCATTCTAAGACTCAGTTTTCCCAGCAGTACGATGGCGATAACAGAAGTTTCTGCTTACGAGGCGTCTGTGTGCCTCACTTAACACGTGCTTGGCGTGTCATAAGTGCTTGGATAGATGCCATTGTTACTAATGTTACTGTTGCCTGCCTCACAGGGTTTTGACAGATATTGAAAGAGAAAGTGTGTAGGTACTTTGCAGAAAGTAAACCGCTGCGTGGATGGCGGGATATCATGACTTCAGCGATTCGATCTTACTTGGAAGCGTCAGCCTCGTGTGTGGTTAGTGCAGGTTGTAACAACTGAATTTCTGTGAACTGGGCTGGGATATGAGGCAGACGAGACCTTTGTGTGCTGACGCCTCGGGGTGCGGCCCCTGCTCTAGCCCGCCTTGGGCGCGGGGCCGGGGGATGGGCAGTGACGCGGGGCACGGGTGTCTTGCAGAGCTCTGGCTGGAGTGGCTGCACGACGAGATCAGCATGGCCATGGACGGCCTGGACCGGGAGCACGTGTACGACCTCTTCGAGAGAGCGGTGAAGGATTATATCTGTGAGTCCCCTGCGGGCCAGCCCAGGCATGTCTGGCAGGCTCCCCTCGTGTCCCTCTTAGCCGCCAGGGCCACGCTGAGGCGCTGCCCCCAGGAAGGTCCTTCGACCAGCAGTGGGAAAGACTGGAGTGCGGTTATTATCATCACTGTGGTTTTCAGTTGAGGCTTTTAGTTTCACAGTATGCGTGGAAGAAACAGTTTAAGGGAGGAGGTGAATAGACTCGCTCCCAGCATTTATCTCCAGGGAGAACTTAGCTGCTATTTCCAGGTGACTAAAGATTACCTTTTACATATTGAATGGAATTTTAGAAGCTTTGGACAGGATGCTTGTTTTCCCCCTATACTCAGTTCAGTTCAGTCGCTCAGTCATGTCCAACTCTTTGCGACCCCATGAGTTGCAGCACGCCAGGCCTCCCTGTCCATCAGCAACTCCCGGAGTTTACTCAGACTCAGTCCATCGAGTCAGTGATGCCATCCAGCCATCTCATACTAAAAAAACTTTAAAAAATTTGAAATTATTATGGATTTATAGAAGTTTGCGAAGATGGTACAGAGAGGTCTTGTGTAATTTTTTGATCCAATCTCCGCCAGTATCTTAGGACTGTAGTATATGCGTGAGTCACTTCAGTCGTGTCCCACCCTTTGCGACCCTGTGGACTGTCGCCCACCAGGCTCCTCTGTTCATGCGATTCTCCAGTCAAGAATACTAGAGTGGGTTGTTATGCCCGCCTCTCGGGGATCTTCCCAACCCAGGTATCAAACCTGCGTCTCCTGCACTGTAGGCAGGTTCTTTTCCACTGAGCCACCAGGGAAGCCCCATGACTGTAGTACAGACTCAAGGAAATGGACCTTGGTACATACAGTGTCTGCATACAGTTTAGTGATATTTTATTTCACCACTGCCTCGAGCTACAGAATCTTCCATCACCACGGAGACCTGCCTTGTCTGCTGGTCTTTCACTTCAGTGAAAGTGAGGTGGGAACGCTTTCTCTCTCTTTAAATCCAGTTTGATGGTATATAAGTCTCTAAAATATTTTCTCTGCAGACACCGAGGACTGTATCAGACAATGCTGTGGACAAAATCTTTTTTAAAAAGCATTTAAAATTGTTAATTAAATATCCCTTTTCCCTGTCTAATTGTCCTTACTCCCCGTGTGGGCATTTCCCCTTGTGAGAAGTGTAGAGCCCCCTGTAAACCTGACTGTCCCTCACTAAGGGAGGATTCTGCCTCAGAGAGCTAGTTCATTTTGTATTCCGCAGCCCATGTGGCAGCTCTGTACTGGTGAGTGAAAACAGCAGCTAACAGACTGTAAGTGCTTTGAAATAGGTTTATTTCATTGAAAAAGCAAGCCTCAGGAAAACACGCAGCAGTTCTCATGTTAGCTTTATCTTTTTAGAATTTTTATTTTTGAAGATTAGTGTATAAGCATCAGATTATTTTCAGATCTCTGAAAAGTGACTTAATAGGCAAAATGTGTTTGGTAAAAAACAATGCATTTATCAAGAGTTTAATTCATTAGTTTTAAAGCTGCAGGAGTGAGCATATAGAAAGTTTATTAAAGAGGGAAAGAAAAGGCAGCGAGGTCTCTCTGCTGTAGAGATTTAAAATCTTTGGTAACAGGATTGGTACTTTTTTTTTTTTCTTTTCAATCAGAAGGCTTAAAGATGAATCAAGATTTAAAAGTTGGAACAGTTAGGCTTTGCAGTCTTTCTGAAAATTCACTCCGATTTCTAACTGCTTTCATTGAAATCTGTTAAGGGTTCCTTCAATTTTAATGAATCCGCTTTATAACCAGTCATGAGATTACATATCACCACCTGGCGTGTACTGTTTACATAGTCAGGTCTCACTGATGATGCTTCATAGGAGTGTCAGGTAGACTTTCTTCTCAGGCTGCAGTGTTGATAAAGGTAACCTGGGATGCCTGTCAGTGATGCTGTGCTCTTTCTCCACAAATGAGCACTTTTTCAATGGGCTCATTTCTTCTGTTTGCTTCAGAACAAAGTTTTGACATTCGGGCCTTTCCTATCCTGAATATACTTCTCGTTTTTAGGTCCTAACATTTGGCTAGAGTACGGCCAGTACTCAGTCGGCGGGATTGGTCAGAAAGGTGGCCTCGAGAAAGTCCGCTCTGTGTTTGAAAGGGCCCTCTCGTCCGTCGGGTTACACATGACCAAGGGACTTGCCATCTGGGAGGCATACCGAGAGTTTGAAAGCGCCATCGTGGAAGCTGCCCGGGTGAGTGCCCAGTGCTTGCCTTCTATCAGCCGCTTACCAGTCTTCGTTAGTGGTCTTGGAAGAACACAGTTAACAAAACGGTCTTTGCCTATCCCTTAGTGGGTGGGCAGTAAAGTAAATAAAATCAAGTATCTTTGTGGAATAGTAAGAATATCTTCCTTGACTAAAAAGCAGATTCCCTACAAGCTTTTTGTAGTGTTTAAAAATACTGCTGTTTTAGTTATGGTTCTAGGTGAATGTACAAGGATAACCAAGTCACCCCCCCAAATTATGTATCAATATGATATACAAATTATATTAGTACCATATATAAATACATATTATGTTAACATATACATATGTTACGTACTAATGTAATATAAAAATATAATTTCTATTAAAATATAAATATGTTAATATATATATAATTTTGAAGGGGTGACTTGGTTGTCCTTGTACACTGTACATACAGAGCGTGTCCCATAGTAACTATGAGGTTTGACCTCATCATGATGGCGTTTTTTTAGACTAGACTATGATTTATAGGATTTTAGAGTCCACTCCCCGGTGTCTCCCCCACTGCATGTGTGACCACACTGTTGTTGGTACACAGTGGAGCCCTGTGTTACTCAGATCATCATGATTACGAGAGCCCAGGCCCTTCTGGATGGAGTCCCTGTTGAAGTGGTGCCCGCCCCCCACCCTCACTGAGGCGCCGGGGCAGAGCCTCTGGCTGACACGTGTCAGTCGTGACCCGATGTGGACTCTGGTCCCGCGCTCCCTTCAGTATTCCTGCAGTTTCTGCCTCTGTGCTTTGATTCATGCTGTTCATTCATTGGGGAGTCTGTTTCTGTCTCATTAGTTCTGGAGAGCCTGCAGACGTGTTCCCAATGCCAGCTCCTCCAGGAGTCCTTCCTGACTTTCTCCCTTGATAGCTGCAAACAGCCCTAAAAACCAGCCTGAAGCAAGCCACGAGCCTTTGATACTTGAGATGCCTCTGTCCTATCTCATGATAGTCATTTGGGTCCATTTCTTAGATTCCTTCTTGCTCTCCCCATCACCATCACTTGGTAGAGATAACATTGATATTTGAGCCTAATACTTTGGCATAATACTTCATGTATAAGGGGTCCTGTGGATTTTTTTTTAGTGTGAGCTAAAAATGTGCTGAAATAATTTTTGAAGTAGGCAGAACCAAAGTTTGTCATTTACTACGGGTTTGCTTCTTTAGCCGATGGCTGGCTTCCTTTCCCCTTCTGACTGGGAACAAACCTTTGATTCACAGCTGGAGAAAGTCCACAGTCTCTTCCGGCGACAGCTGGCAGTCCCACTCTATGGTAAGAGAAACTGCCCCGTCCGCAGTCGGCGCTTTGGGGCGTGTCATGATTAGGCCTTTCCCAGCATCTCGTGAGGCAGACGTGGCTGGCATTTGTTTTTTATTGGACAGTGTCACTGTTGACAAGGCCCTGGGTAAAAATGTATCTTGGATTGTTAATGCTCAGGAGAGTTGTGAGGGTCAGAGGCGGGACTCCCAGTTTCCTATGTTAAGACATGGTGCAGGGGTGGGCAGAGACAGGGTCTCTGAAAGGACTAGGGAAGCTGATCCCCTGTGTTTTCTGGGGGAATAAGAGTTCTGTCATAAGCATTTTCCCTTCAGAAGAAACCTCTGTTACAGGGTGGATATTGTACGTGGGCTTACGTTACGTCTTCTGTGGAGGTGATTTGGTTCATGAGCACAGTTGATTGGAGTAGCTCTGTCTGAATTTTGGGGGGGTTGGGAAAGATTCTTTTTCGTGTGGACGTAATTTGGCAAGCCAAACCTCCTTTTTTTGAATGCAAGAAGCACTGGAGGACTTTCCCAAGTTGGGAAGGGTTCGAGGCCACCGTCTTTCGTGTTCCCTGGATGCGGTTATGCACCGCACACCTTCGGAACCTCTGAGCCACTTTACTTAGACCCAGGTGTTACTTCTCTTTTTACTTCCTGGTTTATTTGGGTTTGATTTGACAAATTATAAAGTGGCTCTTCAGTTGAATGCTTGGGTGACTAGCAGAAAAGGCCAGAGCAGAGCTGGCTTGTACATTTCACCTCACGTACCAGTGTGGGATAGTGCAGCATGGTGAGTGAGTGTGAACTTGAGCCAGGAGACTGCCTGGGTTCAGAGCCTTGCTCTGCCCCTGACTGTGGCTGGGTGATGTGACCCTCTGCTTCTGTTTCCTCAACTGCAACTTGGGAATCACTGTAGAACCTCCCTTGCAGAATTGTGAGGCTTGAATGAGGTAATGGATGTGAAGTATTAGAACATAGGAAGCAGTAGGTAAGTGTGGTTATAGCCTTGCTGTTAGTTTCATTTACTGATGGTTGGATTAGCTGGTAGGGCTGCCCAGGATGGTGCTTCAAGACAGAGTCTGGGGCCAATTCAGGGCTCAGCAGAAGAGCTCAGGGTTCAATCAGTAAGAGCCCATGGCCAGAGATGCGGGAGGGCCCGGGGCACCTGTCTCAGAGTTGACTCTGTGTTTGAGCTGATAAAACCCAACAGCCAGACCCACAGGGCTGACTCCATCTCTCAATAGATATGGAAGCAACGTTTGCCGAGTACGAGGAGTGGTCTGAAGACCCCATTCCAGAGTCAGTGATTCAGAGCTACAACAAAGCGCTGCAGCAGCTGGAGAAATACAAGCCCTACGAGGAGGCCCTGGTGAGTGTGGCCTGCGTTCAGTGTCCCTCCCCCAGCTCCTCCCTCAGTCAACAGTTGCGAGTGAAACAGTATCTTTGTCATGAAGTGTGTAGAGTGGGTAAATGTGTACATTCAGTTTCCATCCTGATAATAGAGTGAACGTCCATATGCCCACCACCCAGGTTAAGAAGGAGCGCGTTGCCAGCCGCTCGGGAATCTCCTCTGTGCCCTCTCTCTCCAGCTGCTTCCTCCTCCCTCTCTCGAGAGGCGACCACTTTCCTGACTTGTGGTCATCATCCCCTTGCTTTTCTTTATAGTTTTATACCCTATGAACGTATCCTTAATGTATAGTTCAATTTTGCTTGTTTTTGAGCTTTTGAATAGTGGAATCAGGCTGTATATTTTCTTTCATTCAAGATGTCTGAGTTTATATAGTTACAGTCCATTTGTTTACTGTCAGGTTGTCTGTGTATAAACTATCCCGTTCATAGGTAGTTGGGTTGTATCCAGTGTTTTGCTAGGAGGAGGAGAATTGTTCTGTTGATTCTCAGACATATCTCTTGGTACACCTGAAAAAGAGTTTCTTTAGGCACATATGTAGCAATTGTTGAGGTACATATGTCACAATGGAAGGAAGTGCTGGGTCCTGAGGCAGAGCTGAACTGTTTCCAGGCTGTAGTCGCTGCTTCTGCCTGCAGTATCTTAGCGTTCTCATTGCCCTACTAGCTGGGATGTTGACGTACTTACATTTTAGCCAGTCTCATGGATTTGAAAGTATAGTTTTAATTTGCATTTCCCTTTCATTACTAATGAAGTTGAGCATCTTTTCACACCTCAGATTTCCTTTTTTAAAAAAGTCTTTGAAGTAGCTGTTTAGGTCTTTGAGTCAGTTTTCTTTTGGTCTGTCCCCTTTTTTCCCGTTGATATCTGGGTGTCCTGGGTCTTCATGCAGACTTTTGGCTGCATGTATTGCAGTTTCTTCCTCTCAAGTTGGTGGCCTGTTGTTGGCGCCCCCGCCCCCGCCCAGTGGCATGTTTGGACTACTAGTGTTTTTTAAGTGATCTTACCTAGTTTCGGCTGCGCTGGGTCAGTGTTGCGGCCTGGGCTCCCCTCTGGTCGCGGTGCGTGGGCTCCTCATCGCGGTGGCTTCTCTGGTTGCGGAGCACAGGCTCCAGGGCACGAGGCCCCCGGGCTCGGGAGCGCAGGCTCAGTGGTTGCGTCTCACAGGTTTAGTTGCTCCTGGGCATGTGGGATCTTTCCGGACCAGGGATCCAGCCAACACCTCCCACGCTGGCGGCGGATTCTTTACCACGGAGCCACGAGGGAAGCCCAGTGAACAGTTCTTAATTTTAATGTAATTGGATTTATCATTCTTTCTCTTAGAATTTGTAATTAAGAATTCTCTCTGTACTCTGGGGTCACTAATCGACTTAGCTCTTGTTTTTCTTCTGAAAATTTATAGTTTTGTTGTTTGTTTTTAAGCTTTCCTCTGGAATGGATCTTTGGGAATGGTCTGCGGTGGGGGCTAACTTCGTTTTTTATGTAGAGAAACAGTTGTTCATTGCTGACTTTGATAATTCTCCGCGGCCCTCACTCTTGTGTTGCCCCGTGCCTGTCAGGGATTAGCTGTCCATTTCTGTGTGGGTCTATTTCTGGGCTCTTTGTTCCACCCCACTGGTTTATGTTACACTGTTGTAATGATGTGACGGTTTTATAATTAAGTTTTGATCTTCAGTAGCATGAGTCCCATTCATGCTGTTCCTCTTCTAGAGGGCCTTGGCTTTCTTTAGCTGTTAATGCTTCCGTTAAGAATGAGAATCAATTTTTCAAGTTCTACTTAATAATATTATTGTTACTATTTTTTTTATTTAGCCACAGTATGCAGCATGTAGGATCTTAGTTCCCTGACCAGGGATGGAACTCGGACCCTCGGCAGTGAGAGCATAGAGTCCTAACCATTGGACTGCCAGGGGATTCCTTTGAATTTTGATGGGAATTGCATTGAATCTGTAGATCAATTTGGGGAAGAATTTGCATCTTTTAAATATTGAATCTTCCAGTCTATGAACATGGTATGTTGTTGCTGTTTAGTCACTCAGTTGTGTCTGACTCTCTGTGACCCCATGGACTGCAGCACGCCAGGCTTCCCTGTCCTTCACTATCCCCTGGGGTTTGTGTAAACTTAATGTCCATTGAGTTGATGGTGCCATCCAACCAGCTCATCCTCCATCGCCTGCTTCTCCCGCCTTCAGTCTTTCCCAGCGTCAGGGTTATTTCCAGTGAGTTGGCTGTTCGCATCAGGTGGCCAAAGTATTGGAGCTTCAGCTTCAGTCCTTCCAGTGAATAGTCAAGGTTGACTTTTTTTAGGAGAGACCGGTTTGATCTCCTTGCTGTCCAGGGGACTCTCAAGAGTGTTCTCCAGCACCACAGTTTGAAAGCGTCAATTCTTTGGTGCTTAGCCTTCTTTCTGGTCCAACTGGTACATCTGTATATAGCTATTGGAAAAACCATAGCTTTGATTATAAGGACCTTTGTCAGCAAAGTGATATCTCTGCTTTTTAATATGCTGTCTAGGTTTGTCATGGCTTTTCTTTCAAGGAGGAAGCGTCTTAATTTCATGGCTGCAGTCACCATCTTCAGTGATTTTGGAGCCCAAGAAAATAAAGTCTGTCACGGTTTCCATTGTTTCTCCATCTATTTGCCATGAAGTGATGGGACTGGATGCTATGGTCTTAGTTTTTTGAATGTTGAGTTTTAAGCCAGCTTTTTCACTCTCCTTTTCACCTTCATTAAGGCTCTTTAGTCCCTCTTAACTTTCTGCCATTAGGATGGTGTTATCTGTATATCTGAGATTACTGGTATTTCTCCCGGCAGTCTTGATTCCAGCTTGCGATTTCTCCAGGCCAGCATTCTGCATGATGTACTCTGCATATACATTAAATAAACAAGGTGACAATATACAACCTTCACGTACTCCTTTCCCAATTTTGAACCAGTTTGTTGTTCTATGTCTGATTCTGACTGTTGCTTCTTGACCTGCATCCAGGTTTCTCAGGAGGGAGGTAAGGTAGCCTGGTATCCCCATCTCTTGAAGAATTTTCCACAGTTTGTTGTGGTTCACACAGTCAAAGGCTTTAGCATAGTCATCGAAACAGAAGTAGATGTTTTTCTGGAATTCTCTTGTTTTTTCTGTGATCCAGCGGATGTTGGCAGTTTGATCTCTGGCTCCTCTGCCTTTTCTAAATCCGGCTTGAACATCTGAAAGTTCTCGGTTCACGTTCTGTTGAAGCCTAGCTTGAAGGATTTTTAGCATTACCTTGCTAACATGTGAAATGAGTGCAGTTGTGTGGGAGTTTGGACATTCTTTGGCATTGGTCTCTTTGGGATTGAAATGAAAACTGACCTTTTCCAGTCCCGTGGCCACTGCTGAGTTTTCCAGATTTGTTGGGCATATTGAGTGCGGCACTTCAGCAGCATCATCTTTCAGGAGTTTAGCTCAGCTGGAATTCCATCACTTCCACTAGCTTTGTTTGTAGTAATACTTCCTAAGGCCTACTTGATTTCACACTCTAGGATATCTGGCTCTAGGTGAGTGATTATAGCATTGTGGTTATCTGGGTCATTAAGACCTTTTTGTACAGTTCTTGCAGCCTTTTAGTATCTTCTGCTTCTGTCCGGTCCATACCATTTTTTGTTGTGCCCATCTTTGCCTGAAATGTTCCTTTGGTATCTGATTTTCTTGACGAGATCTCTAGCCTTTCCCTTTTGTTTTCTCTCTTTCTTTGCATTGTTCACTTAGGAAGGCTTTCTTCTCTCCTTGCTGTTCTTTGGAACGCTGCATTCAGATGGATTTATCTTTTCTTTTCTCCTTTGCCTTTTGCTCTCTTCTTTTTTCTGCTATTTGTAAGACCTCTTCAGAGAACCATTTTGCCTTTCTTTTTCTTGGGGATGGTTTTGATCACTGCCTCCTGTACAATTTTACAGACCTCTCTCCATAGTTCTTCAGGCACTCTGTCTATCAGATCTGATCCCTTGAACCTATTTGTCACTTCTTGTGTATAGAGGTTTGATTTAGGTTATACCTAAATGGCCTAGTGGTTTTTCCTACTTTTTTCAATTTAAGTCTGAATTTGGCAATAAGGAGCTCATGGTGTGAACCACAGTCAGTTCCAGGTCTTGTTTTTGCTGACTGTATGGAGCTTCTCCATCTTCAGCTGCAAATATAATCAACCTGATTTTGGTATTGACCACCTGGTGAATTTCATGTGTAGAATCATCTCTTGTGTTGTTGGAAGAGTGTGTTTTTTATGACCGGTGCATTCTCTTGGCAAAACTGTGTTAACCTTTGCCCTGCTTCATTTTGTACTTCAAGGCCAAACTTGCCTGTTACTCCAGGTGTCTCTTGACATCTTACTTTTGCATCCCAGTCCCCTGTGATGAAAAGGACATCTTTTTTTGGTGTTAGTTCATGAACATGGTATAGGCCTCTGTTGTTTAGGTCTTATCTTTCTGTGATGTCTTATAAATTTATCCAGTGCCTTGAACACATTTTTAGATGTATTTCTAAGTGTTTTTGATACTGTTGTAAGCAATATCTTTTTAAAGATTTTCTGTTCTAGCTGTTTGTTCCTGGTATATAAAATGGAATTTTTAGTGGTAGTTTAATCAAACTTGTTCAGTCCCTATTAATACTGGTAATGTATATTTGGGGGAATTTTCTGTGTTGACAGTAGTACACACACAGTATTAGTTATAAATGGCCTTTATTCCCTTTTCTTGGCCTTAGAATATTTTTCATTTCATTTACCACTCCTCAGACATGTGCTTGTTTTCTCGTGTTTCTTATCTTTTAGTTGACCCACAAGTCACTGTTAATGCTGCGTTTTGCAGCACCTGTGTGGTTACATTTACTGCATACATTTCCCACTTTCTTTGCTTCCTCTTATCACATCCTAGATCTTTCACTTGGAGTCACTTTTCCTTTGCTTCAAGTCCACCCTTGAGTGTCATGTGCTTGGATATTTGCTTTTAACAGATTTTCTGTGTTTATTTAAGAGGTCTTTGTTTTCCTTGAGAGTTAATTTCTCAGGATATAGAATTCTAGGCTGACAGTTCTGTTCCCTGAGCAGTTAAATATGTCTTTCTGGCTTCTGTTGTGCTGCTGAGAAGTCAACTGTCTTAACTCTTGCTTCTTGAAAGGAAATTCTTGTTTGTACTCTGGCCAGTTTTAAGATGTCATTGTCTTTTGTTTGTTTTTGTTTTATTTCTCTTATTTTTTGGCTGCACATATAGGATTCTAGTTCCCTGAGCAGGGATCAAACCCTATTTCCCCACATTTGAAGAGCAGTGTCCTAACCACTGAACTACCAGTGAAGTCCCAGGGCGTCTTTGGTTTGGTTTGATGTCCGGCAGTTTGGTTACAGTAGGGCCAGATGTGTGGGTTTCTTTGTATTTATCCTGCCTAAGGTTTGTTGGACTTCTTGGCTCTGCTTTTGGTATCTTTAATGGGCTGGTGAGTGAGAACACAGCTTTTAGCTCTGGGCTAGTACTTTACTCCTGTGACTTGGTTTCCTCAAATGTCCAATGGGATTGAAATGATACCTGCCTCCTGGGATTGTTGTAAAGATCAAATTATTAATATTATCTCTTAAACTGGCAAAAGCTTAGCCTTTCCTTAGCTTAACCACCTTCATTTAGATTTTTGTTTCACTTTCATTTAGAAAACAAAATTCCCAACTGGTTGATTTGCAAGAATTTTTTTTTTTCAATCCAGTATTCAGTCCAGTATTTTCTGCCCTTTTCAGTGGCACAGTGTGTCTGGGTAACTGATTTTTGGCATTATTTAGTAGACACTGAGCCTCTCCAGTATCATCTTTCTAAGATCAGAGCATGTGTGCGCTCTTGCTGGCCCGCATGAGCACTCTCTTTTTCACATGTGAATGATTGGCATTTAGTTGTGTTTCACAGAAGGCTTCTCTGGTGGCTTAGATGGTAAAGAATCTTCCTGCAGTGTAGGAGACCTGGGTTTGGTCCCTGGGTCAGGAAGATCCCCAGGAGAAGGGAATGGCAACCCATTTTGGGATTCTTGCCTGGAGAATTCCATGGACAGAGGAGCCTGGTGGGCTACAGTCCACGGGGTTTGCAAGGAGTTGGCCATAGTGAGGGACTAACACAGCACCACTGTACTCCACAAAGCCTCGTTCGTGAAACCCTTGGCCGGCTGGTTTTGTTTTGACCATCAGCAGAGAGTGGCTGAGGAGAGAATGAATTGAATAAGGATTTTGTCTAAAGAGAATTCCGACTGTCTCTGGATCAGTGCACATTGATCATACATAGCCTCCTGCGTGTGCCTGTGCTCTGGCAGGAGCTGATACTTGGAATGACAAGTGTGAAGTGACGCAGGGCGCCAAGTCACTCTGGTGTGGTTGCATTCACCCCACTCAGTAGGCCAAGAAAGTGGTATCTGTTTCGGAAGATGGCTAGCAGTGGTCATTGGCCAGGTGTTTCTCTTTCATGCAATTCCTGGTTGATGGGTGGTTTCAGTTCTCTGTGATCTAGGAGTCGATCGACTTAGAAAAGGAATTATGGAGCCTCTGTAACTCTCGCCATGAGGTGGCACTTTGGACTCACATTCTGCCCGTCAGACTTGCAGATCCGATGTGCAGAGGTTCTGAGAGTGGGGATTGGTGGTCCTTGTCTTGCTGTGGCCATTCTCACCATGGTTTACTATAGACATTTGTGTGCTCTCCAACAGTGACACGTAGCTCATTGCAACTTCACTGCCATTCTCCTTTGCCCCAGCTGCAAGCTGAAGCACCCAGGCTGGCCGAGTATCAAGCATACATCGATTTCGAGATGAAAATTGGTGACCCCGCCCGCATTCAGTTGATCTTTGAGCGTGCCCTGGTTGAGAACTGCCTTGTTCCAGACTTATGGATCCGTTACAGTCAGTACCTAGTAAGATAACCTACCTGTTCTAATCTCACTTTATTTTTACCAATTTAGGTTCTACTTGAAATCAGACAGAGTGCCAGGAGTTGGCGATGTGCTGCCCCTCTCTGCTTGATTCACTAAGGAAGTCTTCTCATGTTTTATTTTAAACTGATCACTAACTGTGAAAAAAAGTTGGCATAGTCTTACTATCGAGGACTTTATAACAGATTAATTTTTCTTTTACCGTGTTATTATGGAAAAATTAAATACATAAATATAGACAGATTAATAAAATGAAATGAGAAGTACCCATCACCCATCTTCAGCACTTAACTAATGGCACTAGTCTAATTTGATCTATAATCTTAACTAGTTTTATCTGTTTCCTTACCTATTCCCCCCTTCCATGTTATTCTGAAGCAAATGTAGAGATCCCATTTTGATGGTATCTGTTTCAGTACACGTGTATTAAGAGGTTTGACTCGGGATCTCAACTAAGTCCATACGTTAGGATTGGTTGATGTCTCTTAAAGCTCTTTGATCTGTAGGTTTTTCTCTGCCTCTCTCTTCTCCCCTCGAACCCCTGGCGGTTTCTTTGTTGAAGACACCAGTCACGTTAAGGAAATTTCTTCTGTTGGTTGGTTTTGCTGAGAGTCTCTCTTGAATGGTGGCGTCTGAATGAAACTTTGCTGACCCTGGCGTTCTTTTTCATAGGACCGGCAGCTGAAGGTCAAAGACTTAGTCTTGTCTGCACACAGTCGCGCTGTTCGAAACTGCCCGTGGACGGTTGCCTTGTGGAGTCGGTACCTCCTGGCCCTGGAGAGACACGGAGTTGAACACCGCGTGATTTCAGGTGCGGATCGTTTCTGTGGAAAGACGTCTAAGCTTTTTGTCCCAAGTCAGGAACGTTGGGCTGTGACAGAGTCATTAAATCAGCCTTCCCCGGGGTTTCTTTTGGAATATTTGGTGTTACAACAAAAAGGGCTCTAAGTGAGAGATAAACTAGATGTATTTTTGACTTCTTAAAACCTTTTAATGTTTTCCTAGTCACGATTTTCCTGGGGGGAGTCGTCTTTTCTCCAGCTCAGTTGACCTGGAGCACTTTAATGCAGGGCCCCCTGTGGGACTTGCCCTTTCTACAAAACACAGTTTGTGCACCGCTGTGGTAGCCTTTCTTTTGAATATTTCTCTAGCTCATTTCACTTGGTTGCGTCCCATTATTACTGTTAGCCATATAGTGTTTTATAAGAAGTTTTTATAATGATCTCGATAATTTTATATTAGCCTCTTTTTGAATTAACCACACATCCTGGCTTTTTCTTCAACTCTAGTGACCTTTGAGAAAGCTCTCAGCGCTGGCTTCATTCAGGCCACCGACTATGTGGAGATCTGGCAGGCATACCTTGATTACCTGAGGAGAAGGGTCGACTTCAAACAAGGTACTAAAGTTCCTGTGTTTCTGTCAGAACTGAACTGTTTCTTTGCATGCCTTTTGGTGGGATGAAGCAGCGGCCCGAATACCTCCCGAGGGGGCAGGCGATGTAGACCAGCCACTGGTAGACACTGTAGCTGTTTCAGTCTGGGGTGAGTCACGCCATAGACGCTAAGGGGAGAGAGGATGGTCCTTGCTTTTTACGCTGGCCCCTGCCAACCTCTTCAGTCTCATTTCTCCCGTCTGTGCATCCTAAATAGTTCTTTACGCAGGACAGCTGTGTTCCCTTTAAGTCGTTGAACCTCCACCTCCATGGGATCCCTTGCCTTCCTCCCTCCCGAAAAAAAAATAATGAAGAGCAACCAGAGCCCCGCCGTGCTCCCACCTCCCCGCCCCACTGGTGCTTGCTTAACGCATGCAGGTGGATTTTGGCTCTTCTGCCAGCTCGGGGAAGACCCCTCCGCTGTGGCCTCACCTGGCCCCCTTTGTCTTTGCACCATCTGTGACGTGCTCTGTCATGGGTCTGCCCCCCGTCCTGTGTGTGATCAGGGCGGGAACGGGCAGTGTTACATTCGGCGTCCCCAGCGTGAGCCGAGAGGGTATCAGTGTGGGATTGGACAGTACTTAGAAGATGCGGTATGTGGTGTCCGAGAGTTGAACCTGCCCTGCGCTTTCTCACAGACTCGAGTAAAGAGCTGGAGGAGCTGCGGTCCGCGTTCGCCCGTGCCCTGGAGTACCTGAAGCAGGAGGTGGAGGAGCGTAAGTGCGTCCTCCTGCTCCGCCCGCCTGTGCTTCCTCTTCTGGTCCTGGGGTCTTTTCAGGCCAAGGCGATTTGCCTCTCCACTATTCTCTCTGCTTTTAAAGTTTATTCATTTGCCTGTGTTGGATCTTGGTTGCAACACATTGGGCGATGTGTTGAGTCCACAACAGACTCTAGTTGTGGACCTCGGGCTTAGATGCCCTGAAGCATGTGGGCTCTTAGTTCCCTGACCAGGGATTGAGCCCATGTCCCCTGAGTTGCAAGATGGATTCATAACCACTGGACCAGCAGGGAGAGGTCCCGCGGTTACTTTCTAATCTTGTCTACTACTCTTCTTCAAGGTTTCAATGAAAGTGGAGATCCGAGCTGCCTCATCATGCAGAACTGGGCTCGGGTTGAGGTAAATGTTTTCACAGACCTGTCAGTTTCACCCCCCTCTGCGGGACCTTTGTCCAACAGCGTGGCTGAAGCTGAGTTGGGCTCCCAGATGACCACCAGGGCCTGCAGGGCTCTGCGTTGTTCACCTCGCTCGACGTGTGCATGTTGATATCTGGGGGCACCCAGGCTCCCAGCCAAGTTGCGCAGCAGTTGTCTGCACGGCAGGTGCTCACTCGCGTGTTACTTCTCTCCAGCTCCGGGCCCCAGTGATGAGCGTGTTCTAGGCGTGAGCAGTTGGCCAGGCCTTTCACTGTGGGCTGGGGATGAGATAGACCCTGTCCCTGTGCTAGAAAGACTTGAAACTAATGTGGAAGACAGATGATAGTTAGCAGATATGATGAGTTGAATATTATTGCTGGATCGTGGACCCCACAGTGAGTCAGACGTGGACTTGGCCCCTGTGTCCTCTTCTCTGAGGGGAGTCCAGTGTTGAGTTGTTGGTGGATGGGATGGTTGTGCTGAAACGATGTTAAGGGTGCAGCAGCTGAGGCGCAGAAGTTAAGGGCAGCGTCAGCTCCTGGTGGTCTTTCTGCTCCTGCCTTGGCCTTCGGATGAAACACGTAGAGTTAAGGCGTGATAAAAATAAAATCAGATGCCTGGCCAGCACTGTCCTCAGTGCCTGTGTGCTCGCTCGTGTGGTTCTTGAGGTGAACCTAGGCAGACAGCCTGAGACAGGCTTAACGCTGCAGAAAGGCCGGGTGCTTGGGCCGGGCTGTTACCATGGGGCGCGGGCGGGGTGCCTGGCAGTGTCTGAGGAGCTGAGTAGCACAGATAGTTTTGGGGTGGGAGGTTTTCAGCACAGTGTCTGAAGTATGTTTTGTAACGGGTGTTGACGTCGTCAGGCCCGAGTCCTTTCCTAACTCGGTCTGTTCGTGCGTTCAGGCTCGACTCTGCAACAACATGCAGAAAGCGCGAGAGCTCTGGGACAGCATCATGACCAGAGGGAATGCCAAGTTCGCCAACATGTGGCTCGAGTATTACAATCTGGAGAGGTAACGGGCCCGGGGTGAGGGGAGGCGCTTGTCAGACGTGACCATCCTCGGCGCTGGTGCCCCAACCCCGCCCATACAGCTCAGACTCTGCTCACGGGGCGCTGCGCCCTTTATGGTCCTGTCTCTAGTGCCTGGGCTTGTTGGGCAGGCTCCAGAGAACCACACATGATATTCCGTGCCTGGGCTCTTCTTAGGGCCATGTGTTACTTGCCACTTATATTGGTTTGTTTTCATTTGGGGACATGAATATTTTATTTGACTTCTTGGGGAGCTATATATTTTTTTTCATGTTTGCTTTGTCTATAATAGTTAAAAACACTGAAAAGCAAAGAGGGAAAAAGACCCCAAATTTTTTTCAGTGACAGACCCACATAAAACCAGTTTGCTAATGGTTTGAGTATGTTCTTTGAGACTTTCCTGTGCTTAAATTTTTAAGAAATGGTGATGCAATTACAGTATATATATTTTAAATCTCTAAAATTATTTTAAGTGATGTTTATAACATGAGGGAAGATATAAAGAATATGATCAGCTTTTAAATTCAGTGTATCTTGGATGGTGGTGGTGTTCAGTTGCTAAGTGTTCAGTTGTCCCACTCTTTGAGACCCCATGGACTGTAGCATGCCAGGCTTCCCTGTCCATCACCACCTCCCGCAGTTTGTCCAAGTTCATGTCCATTGAATCAGTGATGCCATCTGACCATCTCATTCTCTGTTGCCCCCTTCTCCTGCATTCATTCTTTTCCAGCATCGGGCTTTTCCAATGAGTCAGCTGTTTGTATCGGGTACTCTAAAAGTATTGGAGCTTCAGCTTCAGCATCAGTCCTTCCAAAAAGAATTCAGTGTTGATATCCTTTAAGTTTGACTGGTTTGATCTCTTTGCTTTCCAAGGGTCTCTCAAGAGTCTTCTCCAGCACCACAGTTCAAAAGCATCAATTTTTTGGTGCTCTGTCTTCTTTATTGTCCAGCTCTTACATCCATACATGACTGTGAAAAGACCATGGCTGACTATTTTTAATTTTGTCGGCAAGGTGATGTGTTTGCTTTGTAACATACTGTCTAGGTTTGTCATACCTTTCCTGCCAAGAAGCTGCTGCTTCTGATTTCATGGCTGTAGTCACCATCTGCAGTGATCTTTTTAGAGCCCAAGAAGAGGAAATCTGTCACTGCTTCCCTTTTCCCACCTCTGTTTGCCATGAAGTGTTGGGACCAGCTGCCATGACCTTAGTTTTTTTAATAATTGAGTTTCAAGCTGGCCTTTTCACTATCCCTCTTCACCCTTATCAAAAGGATCTTTAGTTCTTCCTCTTGGCTTTCTGCCATTAGAATGGTATCACCTGCCATCTGAGGTTGTTGATATTTCTCCCAGCAGTCTTGATTCCAGCTTGTCACTCAGTCCGGCCTGGCGTTTCTCTTGATGTGCTCTGTGATAAGTTAGATAAATAGGGTGACGGGCAACTGTCCTGTACTCCTTTCTCGATCCTGAGCCAGTCAGTTGTTCGTACAGGGTTCTAAATTCTAACTGTTTCTTCTTGACTTGTATACAGGTTTCTCAGGAAGACAGGTAAGATGGTTTGGTATTCCCATCTCTTTTTAAGAGTTTTCCATAGTTTGTTACGATCCACAAGTCAAAGGCTTTAGCATAATCAGTGAAACAAGAGGTAGATGTTTTTCTGGAATTCCCTTGCTTTCTCTATGATATAGTCAATGTTGACAATTTGATCTCTGGTTCCTCTGCCTTTTCTAAACCCAGCTTGAACAGCTTGGAGGATTTTGAATGTAACCTTACTAGCATGGGAAGTGAGTACAGTTGTCCTGCGGTTTGAACATTCTTTAGTAATGCTCTGTTGGGAATTGGGGTGAGGGTTGACCTTTTCGAGTCCTGAGGCCACTGCTGGGTCTTCCAAATTTGCTGACATGTTGAGTGCAGCCAGTAGAGTCCTCTCTTAGGATTCTAAATAGCTCTTCTGAAATTCCGTCACCTCCTGTAGCTTTATTGACAGCAGTGCTTCCCAAGGCCCACTGCTTCACACTCCAGAATGTCTGGCTCTGAGTGAGAGACTGTACCATTGTGGTTATCTGGGTCGCTAAGATCTTTTTTGTACAGTTCTGTGTATTCTTTCCATCTCTTCTTCATCACTTCTATTAGGTCTTTACCATTTCTGTCCTTTATTGTGCCCATCTTTGGATGAAATGGTCTTTTGATATTTCCAATTTTCTTGAAGAGATCTCTAGTCTTACCCTTTTTGTTTTCCTCTTTTTCTTTGCATTGTTCTTTCAAGAAGGCTGCCTTGTCTCCTTGCTGTTCCCTGAAGCCCTGCATTTAGTTGGGTGTAGATTTCCCTTTCTCCCTTGTTTTTCACTTCTCTTCTCTCCTTGGATACTTGTAAAGCCTCCTCAGACAACCACTCTGCCTTCTTGCATTTCTTTTTCTTTGGGATGGTTTTATTCGCTGCCTCTGTACAATATTATGGACCTCTGTCCATAGTGCTTCAGGCAGTCTGTTTACTGGATCTGATTCCCTGAATCTATTCATCACCTCCACTGTATGTTCATTTGTGTTTTATTGTTTAGTTGCTTAGTCGTGTCCAACTCTTTGTGACCCCTATGGACTGCAGCCCTCCAGGCTCCTCTGTTCATGGGGATTCTCCAGGCAAGAATACTGGAGTGGGTTATTATGCCCTCCTCCAGGGGATCTTTCCAAGCCAGGGATTGAACCCAGGTATCCGGCATTACAGATGGATTCTTTACCAGCTGAGCTACCAGGGAAGCTCAAGGGATTCATAGGGGATTTGATTTAAGTCATACCTTACCGGCCTACTGGTTTCCCCCGCTTTCTTTAGGTTAAGTCTGAGTTTTTCTATGAGGAGCTGATGATCTGAGTCACAGTTAGCCTAGGATTTGTCTTTGCTGACTATATACAGCTTTGACATCTTTGGCTACAAAGAATGTAATCACTCTCATTTTGGTATTGACCATTTGGTGATGTCCGTGTGTAAGGTCATCTCTTGTGTTGCAGAAAAGGGGTGTTTGCTATGACCAGTACGTTTTCTTGGTGGATTTCTGTTAGCCTTTGCCCTGCTTCATTTTGTACTCCAAGGCCAGACTTGCCTGTTACTCCAGGCATCTTTTGACTTCCTACTCTTTGCATTCCAGTCCCATAGGATGAATAGGTCGTCTTTTGTTGGTGTTAGTTCTAGGACATCTTCTAGGCCTTCATCGAGCTGACCATCCTCAGCTGCCTTGGCGTTGGTGGTTCAGACGTAGACTTGGATTACTGTGATGTTGAATGGTTTGCCTTAGAAACAAACCGAGATCTGTTGCATTTAAGGTTGTATCGAAGTATGGCATTTCAGACGCTTTTTGATTGTGAGAGCTACTCCATTTCTTCTATGTATTCTTGCCCACAGTAGTAGATATAATGGTCATTGAGTTAAATTCGCCCATTCCCCTCCATTGTAGTTCACTGATTCCTAAGACGTCGATGTTTACTCTTGCCATCTCCTGCTTGACCACGCCCAGTTTACCATGCCGCGCGGACCTAGCGTTCCAGGTTCCCATGCCGTATTGTTTTTTATAGCATCAGATTTTACTTTCATCGCCAGACACATCCACAGCTGAGCGTCGTTTCCGCTTTGGCCCAGCCACTTCATTCTTTCCGGAGCTGTTAGTAGGTGTCCTCCGCTCTTCCCCAGCAGCATGTTGGACCCCTTCCGACCTGGGGAGCTCATCTTTCCGTGTCATGTCTTTTTTTCCTTTTATACAGTTCATGGGGTTCTCATGGCAAGCATACTGGGGTGGTTTGCCATTCCCTCCTCCAGTGCATCGCTTTTTGTCAGAACTCTCCACTGTGATCCCTCCGTCTTGGGTGGTCCTACATGTCATGGCCCATAGCTTCCCTGAGTTACCCAAGCCCTTTGCCACGAGAAGGCCAGTGATCCATGTAGGGGTGTCTTGGGTATTGCATGTCACTAAACATTTTTTTTCTGTTTTGAATATTTTGCCTCCCCGATTTAAAAAAATAATATGCGCTCAAGTTAAAATAAAACATTTATAGAATGTGAGATAGAAAGTTTCTTAAAATCCTTCCCCAGAGATGACCATAATTAAAGCTTGTTGAGGATTCCACTAGATCAGTGGGTCTCAAATGTTTTGGTCTCAGGACCACCTCAAGAGCTTTTGTTTATGTGAGGTGTATTTATTAACATTTACCATATTAGAAAATGAAACTGAAAAATTAAAAAAAAAACCTTTTATTCATTTAAAGTTCACTGTGAAGACATTTAACAAAAATAACATATTTTTATAAGGAATGACTGCTTTCCAGACTCCAAAGTAACATAGTGAGAAAGTGGCCTGGTTTTATACTTTTTACAAATTTCTCTAATCTGGCTCAGTAGCAGACAGCTGTATTCTCCTGTCTGGTTCTGCACCCTCTCTGTGGTGACATTTTCATCGGAGACTATGAGACTGTTCTGTTAATATCCAGTGGTCTGTCTTGCACTGAGCAGACATTTTTACCCATGCAGGATTCCATAACATGCATTGTGTGTATGGAAAATGCTGACCCATCAAGTTCTGCAGCTTTTCTAAATATTGACGCATCTCATTATCCCATTTGTTCATATCTGCACTGATCTTCACAGAAAGGTCTTTAAAGTAGGAGGCTGTCAAACTCACAGTGGCAGATACAGGTTTTCCAAGTCCTGATTTTCACTTGAAAGCCCCAGTTTTATCAGTCAACAAAAACTCTTAAGTGGTTTTTCTGGAAGTGACAGCCTCACTTCATTAATTTTTGAAAATGTCTGCCAGATACACACGTCTGAGTCACTGTAGTTTTTGTTACTCAACTGTTCTCTCAAGTGAAAATGATGTTCCATGAATAAAAAGGAAGTAGTCCAGCTTGCAGCTCAGACTGTAACCTGATATTTCTTTGCTCCAACCACTGTACTTGGGTATGAAGAGGTGCTTAATGTGTGCTTTCCGTCTGTCACTCAGAATATCATCAATGTGCACTGTCTTGATTTGTGCCGAGGGCCACTGTAGCTGTGGCATCCTCAGTCCAAATGTCAGCACAGCGAAAAAGTCTAATAAGTATGTCGGTATGTAAATGAAAGTAGTTTTGAGTTTGCAGACCTCCTAAAAGGGTCTTGGAGACCCTTAGGCGTCCATGGATCATACTTTGAGAACCGTTGCCCTACGTTTTTTCTTAGTGTCCTAATGTGTATTTACAATGTTTATGTATGTTTATTTTTTAAACAGGAGAATGCATCTTGTAATGGTTGGGGTGAACAGAGTATTGTTTTGTAACTATTGTGTTGAGCAGTATCTCATTTCATGTCAGTGTGGGAAGATTTTTGCGACCCTGGGCACAAAACCTGATAGTCCCTGTGTTGGTGGCTTTCCCCTCAAGGGGGATGACATCCTAGAATCTCTCTGGGGACTTTCCCCTGTCACCCCTGCTCTTGGGTCCTTCCACACACCTTCACACGCAAAAGCAGAAGGCCTGGCTGTGGACCGCTGTTCACAGGTGCCTCTTCCACCAGCACTGGCTTCTGAGGGGAAGAGTGGTTTAGAAGAAGCCTTCAGTTTTGACTAGGGAGCTTTCTGGGACAAGGAGGAAGCATTAAAACCATTGGCACGAAGAGCGTGGTGTCTCCTCGGAACTGAAGGTGACGCTAGGCTTTGCTGCCATGGCGTTAGCTGTGCGAGGGTGCCCCCGCCCATGTCTTCCGCTGGGTCCCTGTGGCCCCAACTCTGTGTTTTCTGCCCCAGGGCCCACGGTGACACGCAGCACTGCAGGAAGGCCCTGCACCGGGCCGTCCAGTGCACCAGCGACTACCCGGAGCACGTCTGTGAGGTGTTGCTCACCATGGAGAGGACAGAAGGTGGGGACCTCGGCGCTGCCTTGGGCTTGGGGCTTGTTCCTGAGGCCAGTGTGGTCGCAGGGCTATAGGCGTAAGGACACGTGTGTTTAGGGCTCCTCCCTCTAGGGGCCTCTGCGATGAGACCATCATGTGGTGCTCGCCAGTGAGAGGGGAGTCCCGCCGCCCTTCTCGCTCTCCACGTGCAGAGGGACCTGTGGCGGGGCTCTAGCACAGGCCTCTTGGGGGACGGGGCTGCTGTCACGCGCAGCTTCTCTGGACCCGCTCTTCCCCGCTGGGTACCAGGAATGCTCTTCCTGCCCTCAGTCCTGACGAGCAGAGCTGTCTCTGGACGTTGCCAAGGGCTCCCTTGGATCAGCAGAGCCTGTGTTCCAGCACAGCGCGGTGAGGCCCATGGCGAGACTGCTTTCTGATCACGTGCACCTCCCTGGTGAATTTCAGAGCCTCCGTATACAGTTTCCACGGGCATTAATCTGGATTTGGGTACTATGAACTTCGAACTGGAAATAGACACCTAAACAGCAGTATCAGTAAGAAAAACACCTCAGCATTTATCATCTGAGGAACTCTTAAAATAATCTTTTGATCTTAGTACAAATGTTTTGTACCTTTCGCATTAGAACGTTTTCAATAATCTTTGCCACTGAGAGCTTGTAATAGAATCTAGTCTGGTTTTCAAGTCTCTTTTCTAAAAGAGAAGGAGTGATCTAAACACACCTGGAAGAACTATTTGAGTTCTGAAACTTGAAACCTNTTGGGTACTATGAACTTAGAACTGGAAATAGACACCTAAACAGCAGTATCAGTAAGAAAAACACCTCAGCATTTATCATCTGAGGAGCTCTTAAAATAATCTTTTGATCTTAGTACAAATGTTTTGTACCTTTCGCATTAGAATGTTTTCAATAATCTTTGCCACTGAGAGCTTGTAATAGAATCTAGTCTGGTTTTCAAGTCTCTTTTCTAAAAGAGAAGGAGTGATCTAAACACACCTGGAAGAACTATTTGAGTTCTGAAACTTGAAACCTACACAAATGAAATCTTAAAATGGAAAACCGATTCTCCAGTTGTTACTGTTTGATGGAAGAGATCTCTCCAATTCTATATTTTTATATCCTTCAAAATCCAGAGAAGTGAAACTTTGCTTCTCTTTCCCCTCAAGGTACTTTAGAAGACTGGGATGTAGCTGTTCAGAAAACAGAAACGCGATTAGCTCGAGTTAACGAGCAGAGAATTAAGGTAACGATGCTCTTTGTTTCAAGTCTTTGAACCTCTGACAGCTTTTTTTTTTTTTTAATTTCTTATTGGAATATAGTGGATTTAAAATTCTGATAGTGATTTTGACTGTGTTTGCTATGAATGTTCCTTGTTAAAATCTTTGGGGTCATCCTCTAAGAAGTGTATTTTATTCAGTGTGTTAACTATGAGATCAGTGTTTAAAACTATCTTTTTTTTTTTTTTTAGAATGGCTTAAAATGTTAACCCCAATAGTAAATCCTTTAGGTAGTGGGGTACTTAAAGGTTACTGAAATAGATGAAGAAGTTAAAAAAGGAGCCTGACTGGCGTAGCCTAGTGGTTGGAGCGTGAGTGCCCCCAGATGAGTCAGGGCCTGTTTTATAGATGTTTTTTTTACTGGTGAGTCATTCCTGGGGATCTTGGGAGACATACTGTAGACTTGAGATGCAGCTCCTTAAGGGCCTGAAAAGGTGGAACTTAGCCCCTGCCCCACCCCCGCCCTGCACCCTTCCTGGTCTCCTGGGGGTGGCCGACCTCCTGGTGTGCTCACCTCTCCCGTCACAAGTCAGTGGACTTCGTGTAACAGCCACATCCAGTGACGCGTCTTGTCCCGACCTTCCAGGCTGCGGAGAAGGAAGCAGCCCTTGCCCAGCAAGAGGAAGAAAAGGTTGAGCAACGGAAGAGGGCCCGGGCCGAGAAGAAAGCACTGAAGAAGAAGAAGAAGACCAGAGGGGCGGACAAGCACAGAGCTGACGAGGACGATGAAAAGGAGTGGGGCGATGATGAGGAAGGTAACGCCTGGCAGGGCTTTCATACCTGGAACGTCCTAGACCTCCAGACAGGGTGCCGAACAGCACAGGGAACTTCATTCTGGAACTGTTTGAAGATAAGGTCCCGGAGGGCTTCTCTGGTGGCTCACATCATACAGAGTTCTCCTGTCAGTGCGGGAGGTGTGGGTTTGGTCCCTGGGTCGGGAAGATCCCCTGGGGAAGGAGCAACCTACTCCAGTATCTTGCCTGGAGAACCCCATGGACAGGGAGCCTGGCGGGCTGCATGGGGTGCCACAGAGCAGGACACAGTAGAGTGAGTAACACGCGAAGTGCCCGCCGCCTTCCCTGCCACTGCCTCCCCTCCACCTGGTGGCACGCCCCTCCCCTGCTCGGCTCCCAGGCCTGCACCAGGTGCCACCCCTGTGGGCACACCGGGCACCGCCGTCCCCTTCCTGAGCGGCGCCTGCCTTCTCCCCCGCTGCGGACTTTCCCTCCCCTCCTCACCAGGTGTGGACATTTCTGTGCCCTCAGGCCCTGGCACCTGGCCGCAGCCCTGCCCTGCGCCTATACCTGTCTCTTATACACATCTAGATGTGTATAAGAGACAGGGCCCGGCCCGGGTGGCCTCAGCCGAGGCCCTTCACCTTCACGTGTGGGCAGGTGTGGGTCAGATTTATTTCAGCAAACTCGGTCAAGGTAAAGAGTGGTCTCTAGACGCAAAAGGAGGCTCAGCATTTTCCTAGTGCAGAGCTATCAGCCGGAGTCAAAAGTGATGGAGTCATCGTTCATTTCTTGGGGCTTTCAGAAATGATCGTGGGTAGCTCACTGCTCTTTCGGGGTCCTGGTGTAGCAGGGGGAGGCACAGGGGACCTGCGGCCACAGTGACGTGTCATGGGGGCTTGGGGAGCTGTGGGTGAGAGTCACGGTGGAGGCTGGGGAAGCACGGGCCCGTGGGCTGCCGGAGACGGTGAGGCGCCTCCCCCGTGGGCAGTGGTGCTGCACCCGGGCATCAGGGGAGGGCGACGAGTGTCCAGAGAGGGGGCCGGGGCCCGCAGAGCACAGTGTGGCCCCTGTTCCCTGCAGCCTTGGGCCTGATCCTGGTGGGGGCTGGTTGCTGGGGTCGGTGAGGCAGGCAGCCCACCCATCAGTGCTCTAGAATGCAGAGTGCAGTGGGTAGGCCCCATCTGGAGGGCAGTGGGGAACTGACAGAAAGGTCTGGCAGCAGGCAGCCCACGCTGGTTGGTTTCAGTCCTGTCCCCCTGGTGGCACTGGGGAGTGTTGGTTGGAGTAGAGTGTTGTTGTTAAGCTCTGTGGAAGGACATGGGACAGTCATGAATGTGGGGAGGAGCTAGTGCTCTGTACCACTTCCGGGTTGGCCCAGGGAGTATGCACTTCTGGGTCACTGAGGTGCTTGTTTACATGTGGCCCCTGGGCTTCATCCCCCTCTCTGCCCTGGGCTTTCTGGGAGGGGTCCTAGGGGTTTGCCGGGACAGTGTGGAGACCTCCAGCCTTGACCTCTTGTATGGTTGAGCATGGACGATGAGCATTTAGGATGTCACTTGCACCTGAGTTGTCCCCTCCCCCAGATGTTACTGGGGCCAGGCAAGGAGTGGGATGTGCTGGGAGGGTCGGGAGAGACCTGGCAGAGGGTGGAGGGCGTGCACCCTGCCTTCCGCATGGGTCCCGGCGTCTGGTGGGGAGAGCTGTCTCCCTGCTTGGCGCGCCCTGGCTCAGCTCAGCGCCAGGAGACCATTACCTAACCATCCTTTCCCCTGACGACCCACAGAGCAGCCCTCCAAGCGCAGGAGGGTGGAGAATAGCATTCCTCCTGCCGGGGAAGCGGAGCCGGGCTCCGAAGCCGACCTTTCCGGGAGCAGTGTCCCTGCGGCCACGGAGCCCCCCTCGGAGCTGAAGGAGGTGCGGGTGGGCACCCGGCGGAGGGATGTGCCCAAGGTGCCACATGACAGCAGCAAGGACGGCGTCACCGTCTTTGTCAGCAACCTGCCCTATGGGCTGGGGGAGCCGGCCGCCACTCTCCGGCCGCTCTTTGAGGCCTGCGGGGACGTGGTCGAGGTGCGCCCCATCTTCAGTAACCGCGGCGACTTCCGCGGCTACTGCTACGTGGAGTTCAGAGAGGAGGCGGCGGCCCTGCAGGCACTCCAGCTGGACCGGCAGAGCGTCGAGGGCCGGCCCATGTTCGTCTCCCCCTGCGTGGACAAGAGCAAAAACCCCGACTTCAAGGTTAGTATGCAGGGTAAGCCCGCCTTTCCATAGGTTGCAGTGGGACAGACTAAATGCTCTTTGCCTCCTGTCTTTAGAATCTAAGTGGAATGTTTGTTCGGAGTGAAATGCCTGAATTAACTGGCTCCATTCAGAGCTGGTTCGCTGAGGTCTCTACTTGGGGCTGGTCACTGAGCTGCTGATGTTGACAAGTGATGGTAGCAGTAGGCGCTGTGTAACAACTCCTCGCCGTGGGGTGGTTAGGAGTGATGGGGCTGCGCCCAGCGTCTGGTGTGTTACCTTTCGACCCTCACCCAGACTCGGAGAATGGCGGCCTTTATTCTGGCTGTTTTCGAGAGGAGGAAGTGAAGGCTTCAAGAAGTGAAGGCTTCAAGAAGGCTTCAGGGCGAGTGAGCAGTTCTTCGCACCCAGAGCCAGCTCTGGCCCAGCCTGTGGATGAGGCCTGACCCTGTGGTGTGGGGAGCTGGGCTGGGCCCAGGGTGAGTCCTCTCCCTCCTCTGCAGGTGTTCAGGTACAGCACTGCCCTGGAGAAACACAAGCTGTTCGTGTCGGGCCTGCCCTTCTCCTGCACCAAAGAGGAACTCGAGGAGATCTGCAAGGCCCACGGCACTGTGAAGGACATCCGGCTGGTCACCAACCGGGCCGGGAAACCCAAGGTCGGTGTCTCAGCCTGGAGCCCGGGGGAGCCTCTGTTCAGATTACTTGGTTCTAGAGTGGTTTCTGGTTTGTCTGCTAAGAAACAGACAAGAAGTTAACAGAAGGATAGGTGCACTAGGCTCTTTCCATTTGGAGTCAGGTTAACTTGTATTTGGGTAACGACACTGAAAAGAAAAAGGCGTTGCAAGAAAAGCTACCATGAATTAGCAGGGGTTCCAGTGTGGCCCCAGGCTGTAGGGCCTTGGGGTGCGGTGCCCCCCTTTGCAGTCTCCTTCTTCCCGCCTGGACCCCTCTTCACGAGGCCTCTGGCATCTCCCCGAATCCCTGCCCTGGTGTCCTCCTTACCGTGTTCTCCCCTCTGGTTCCTCAATTTCCTGTGAAATCCTTGACCACGTTTTGAGTAGTTGTTTAAGAAGAGTTTGGTTTGAGAGAGGCCCCTTCACGTTTGTCCAGGTTAATTGAGAGCTGATGAATATATGGGCATTGCTGGGTTTATGCTGATCCATCTCTGGCACATGGTGCATAGAACTTGACCAGTTGTCTGAAGTTACAGTCAGCTGCAGAAATAGGGTAGACTAGGGCAGGGAAGGAACCTATAGACCAAGGGAGGGGCTCTCTGAACCAGCCCGGGGCCCTGAGTCGGGAGCCGAGTCCTGGCTTGCAGCACTGACCTGGCCGGGCCTCACACACCCTCAGGGCCTGGCCTACGTGGAGTACGAGAACGAATCGCAGGCGTCGCAGGCCGTCCTCAAGATGGATGGCATGACGATCAGGGAGAATGTCATCAAAGTGGCCATCAGCAACCCGCCGCAGAGGAAGGTTCCGGAGAAGCCGGAGGCGAGGAGGGCCCCGGGGAGTGCCCTGCTGCCGCGGCAGGTCTACGGGGCGTAAGTGTCGTGCGCGCTGGTGCGGCCTTGTGGCACCATGGTGACCGTTTCCCTCTAGGGCAGTGAGTTAGGCGGAGGGTCAGGCCTGCCTGCTCCATCCCGGGGCAGGGTTTCCCCAGCAAGTCCACGCCAAGGGCCAGCGCAGAAGTGGGCCCTCTCTTGTCTACACTGGTTTACACCAGTGGTTTATTTAAGTTTTAAAAAGATTTTTTTTAAAGACGGTGGTCACTCTGAAGTCCCCTTTGGCAGGTGGATCCACGTGTGTGGGTCCCAAACCTGACAGCCGGGTGTTCGCCAACTCTAACCCCAGCCGAGCTGTGTCCCTCAGCCATGGGCATGAGGCAGCGAGGGGTACAAGATTGTCTGGTGAGGTCTGTACGGTCACAGCCGTTCCGTCCACCCTACGTGTGGCAGTGTTGCAAGGCCTGGCCCTGGCCAAAAAGTTGTGGAAAAGGTGGGGTTTGTTAAGTCACTGTCCCCTGACAGCCAGAGTTGGGGAGCTCAGGGCCCGTCTCAGCCTTCCTGTGTGTTGCTTTTCACATTTGTGTTGGGGTGGTCCAGGACCAGCCTGGCTCACGCCACCAGTTGTCGCTTTGGGAGGTCCATGCAGTGTTTGCTCTTCCAGGCGGGGAAAGGGGAGGACCCAGCTCTCTCTGCTGCCTCGTGCCCTGCAGCGCCCCAGCGCCGCCACCGCCCAGGCTGAGAACGGCCCTGCCGTCCCGCCGGCAGGTGCCACGCTGGCCACCACTGAGGCTCCCAAGATGTCCAATGCCGACTTCGCCAAGTTGCTCCTGAGAAAGTGAGTGGGACGGTGCGAGAAGGGAGATGCCTTACTTCACGTTGGCCGGGAAGACGCCTGGTGCCCAGCAGGGCCCTGGCCATGCAGGGCCAAGTGCGGGGCACGGCCACACGCTTCCTCTGGTTTAGGCAGGACTGGAAAAGGGTGTCCAGGGAAAGAGGTTGTGAGTGCTCCCTCATATTGAGGGCAAGAGGACGAAAACCACCACTCCACAGGCTGGGTGCAGGGTGTAGTTTTTTGAGATACTTTTGTGTCTTGAAAGAGCTGAGAAACAGAAGTGAAACTCGAACACACTGTTCTGAGACCCACTTGTCCAAGTATTTTTGGCCAACTCTGGTCCCTTTTTATAAGACACTTCCGTACACCCTGCACAGCACATGTGCCCGTCACTCTTTTAATTTTTAAAAGACAAAATGGCAGATGCTAGTAATTCACCAGAATGGCCTATTTTAGTAAAGGGGTGGGGAGGGGATGTCACTTAAAAAACATCTGATGGAGTTTTGTTCACGGGGCTGTGCGTTTTTATATTATGTATTTGTAAATGACTTGTCAACCCATTGTTTTGTTTCCTCAAAGCAAAATATTTGTGACATTTGTTTTGTGTAGGAACTTTGCGCGCCATCTGCTATGGACCATTTTCTTTGCCTAGTGACTAGTGAACTGTGTTCTTTGTCTAAATACTGAGTTTTAGCCCTTTGGTTTCGTTTAAATACCATGTCAAGTGCAAACTTAAATTCTCTCCATTTAGCTCTGTTTATTAAACTGAAGTTCTCTTAAAAACTTCCTGCAGAAAGGTACTTAGATGTGTGCTCAGATACGCATTCTGAAATGGGTGTAGCTTGCTTTACCTGATAGGTGTGTAAATAGACCTTTCGTGAGTCAGATCCGGCTGTTTTGCTTTAACCGGTTCAGCTGTGAGACCTCCAGTTTACAGCAGTTGGGCGCTTACAGCTTTTCTACCCCTTATCTTTTATCCAGCATTTATTCCTTTGAAAGTGATGTTGCCAGTTCAGTAGGAAAACTGACTTTATAAAGGCACTCTGGGGGAAAATATCGGAATTCTTTCCTTTGTGATGAAAAACTGGCTCATTTATCTGTTTTTAAAGGTTTTATGCATCAGTCAGGCTTTACTGTACTTTCTGGTGTAACATTTTTAATGGGCCATTTGAAACAGGTAAGTAGACAGAATACTAAACTAGACCCCACACGCCTGTGTCGAGCTCCAGCCTTGCTCAGCCCGTCTTCGTCTCCACCTTTCTCCTGTACCCCCTGGGTCCCACAGGGAGACCCCAGACACCACAGCGCCCCTACTGTTGAAGCACCTGTCTCTACGGACTTAAAGACCATGGTTTTATCGTTATTTCTAGAAACATGGGTAATGTCAGCTATCCAGACAAATTGCCAATTTCCTATTGTTTCGTAATAACCCTTTTAATCTGTAGGTTCTCTGTACCTCATCCTTTGCACAGAACGCTTGCTAAGTGTTTTTGAATTCAGGCAGCAGCTTTAAAGCTGTCGGAAGAGCCTGTGTTCTCTGGGGGTGGCTGGCCGTCTGCTCCCCTGCAGAGGCCTGTTCTGTGGGTGAGAGGCTGCGGGTCAGGTGGGACCGAGGGTCCGTGAACCTCTGCTCTCAATCCAGGTCGCAGGGCGCTAGGGAACGGTGGTGTTCTGCTGTTTCAGTCCTCTGACCTCACTTCGTCCTCTCAGGTGTACACAGAGCTCGTTAGAGGTGGGCCTTTCAGACTTGAGCAGGACCCTAATGGGTGCAGGGTGTCGACTGTTCCAGAAAGAGGTTTTCAGGAACATAGAAGAGGGTTTGTGTTGTCCCTGGCTTGGCGGGGTGGGGGGGAATGGATGGTGAGTAGATAGCTGAAAGACCCTTTCAGGTATTTCAGTCTTAGTGCAAGGTCAGTGGTTCAGCCCCATTAGCATAACCAACCAGTTGTGTCTCTTTCTTGTGACATTACCATCTTGGGTCTTTCTTTTTTTTCTCTCTCAACAATACAGGGCTAAAGTTCTGAAAGAGTCCCTCTTTCATCCCTAGGACAGAGGGGAACATCTCTTGAGGAAGGTAGCAAACTCTTAGGCATTTATGTAACAAAATACTTTATTAGTAATTTCTTAAAATAATACCCTTCAAATATAGCTAAAGTGCAGATTTCCCCCTCTAGTACAAAGCAAGCCCTTCAGTCACGCTTCCTTGGTGTGCTTACAAAAAGCAAAACGGTAGAAGAGTTAAGAAATATCTTATGGCATACAAATAGAAAAATATCTTTTATCAAGGTTTGAATAACTCATTTGGGGCCATTTCATACATCTTTTCACTTATCTTTTAGAAAACCACTCTGCTTGTTATACAAGTAAATAACTGTAGAAACACTGCATCAGAAGAGGGTCCTCATTACCCTCAGGATCTGAACTGTCTCCTCACACAACACTCGGTGGGCATTCACCCTCCTTCAGACACCCACAGTCCAGGGTTGGACATCACCAGCTCGGTCCCCGGAAAATGGGCTCGATGGTGTCCAACCTCAGGGTTCAACAGCAGCAGTTGTATTGGCATCTGTGCCAGGTAATGATTGAAAAGACTCTGCCTCCATAACGACAATGTGGGTGTGTTACATGTAACATTTCATCTTTTTGCAAGTTGCTAGAAAAGTAAGGCCATGCCAAGGCAATCTATGCTGCTTCCCCCGAGGGGACAGGGGCTGTGGGGCAGGTGAGTGGGTGAGAGGGACGCATCCTGGCTGCGGTCGAGGGTGTTTCTTGGTTTCTACAGAGCGGCGTCCTAACTCATCACAAACGCTTGTCTGGCACTGACTTGGCATCTGTCTTCAATGGGTCCTAACACTTGATTTGCAGCAGGATTTAACTGTCGGGTGACAAACCCAGAGAACCTTTAGACTAAAACATCTGGTCTGAATTCCTGCAAATACAAGAAACATCAATAGAAACCAGGCTAGCCACACCCCTGTTCTTAATTAGAAAAACAGCCACCTCTGGTACCAGAGTTTGGAAACTGTGGCTCAAAGCATGTTCCTTGGACTAAGCAAGGTGTCTAACGAGAGACATGGTGAACGCTCGCTTCCGGTCTCAGAAGTCTGCTCTACCAGTAAGATCAGTCACAACACTAAGCCCTCTGTAGGGGAGCCAGTGCCTGTAAGAAAGCAAGCTTTCAGTCCGTTCTCAACTGCGACCGTCCCAGGGAGGCACAGACCCTCAGCCGGTTCCAGAAAGTGCTGGGAGGAGTTACTCCTCCAGGCCTCAGCCCACACTCCTCACCTTAGTGCAAATTTCGCTCCAGAACCTGGGTTCTGGTCACACGGGCATGGATGCCTCCGAAGCCGCTGGGACCACCCCAGGGGTCAGGGCCACCAGCAGACACCACACGTGTGCCAGCTCAAAGGAAAATAAATAACTTGGCTCAGTTATAAGTTATCTTGGGGACAAGGCTTAATAATTTAGTTTTCTTTTTTAAAGAGACATTTGGAGGTAAAGAATGGTTTCAGTTTCTTATCCATCTCCTGCTCTGGGAGATGACTAGGTTTCCAGAAATGTGGAGTTTTTTTTCCTCCACTGGGACATCCCTTGTCATCAAGGAGGGATTTACAGCGTTAGGGCTTCACCGGCAGCGTCTCCTTGAACCCAGAGTGGTTGGGTCTGGCCTCTGGCAGTGCCACCGGGTACTCCGTGGTGGCGAAGAGCAGGGTGTCCAGGGTGGTCTCCGTGCACTTGGCGATGAAGCGGATGAAGGGCCGCACGTCGCCCTCGTTGGCGACCTCCAGCACGTGGTAGTACTCGGACCGCTGCTCCTTGCGGATGGTGATGGGCGGGTAGCCCGCCTGCATGAGGATGAGGTTCATGAGCAGGCGCGAGGTCCTGCCGTTGCCGTCGATGAAGGGGTGGATGTAGACGAGCTTGTAGTGGGCCAGGGCCGCGAGCTCCACCGGGTGCAGGTTCGTGGCGTCCTCCGAGCTGAGCCACTGCACGAACTCCTGCATCTGCTTCTCCACCTCCTGCGGGTGGGGCGGGATGTGGTGGCCCACCAGGACCTGCGTGGCGCGGAAGCGGCCGGCCTCCACGGGGTCCACGTAGCCCAGCACCCGCCGGTGGATCTCCAGCACGTCGCCTATGCTGACGGAGCCCACGCGGGACAGCAGCGTCGTGTTCACGTATGTCATGGCCGCGTGCATGCCAATGACCTCGTTCTGCTCCTCCAGGCTCTTCCCCGGCACCGCGTAGCGCGTCTCCAGGATGTGCCTGATCTCCGAGAGCGTGAGGGTGTTGCCCTCGATGGCCACCGTGTGGTAGATGTGGTGGTAGTACGTCTCCTCCATCACCCGGCGCAGCGCGGAGTTGCCCTTGGGGATGGACATGACCTTCTTCACTTTGCTGTCGATGCTGCTGAAGAAGCGCTGGTCGATCTCCTCCACCAGCGGCAGCGTGCGGTCGCGGTTGACCAGCGCCTTCTCGTGGTGGGGCGCGATGGTCAGCGCTCGGGTATACAGATAGTCCGCCTGGATGATGTCCTTGTCCTCCTCCGAGAAGATGCCGAACTCGTTGAGTGCGTCCACAAAGCCCGGGTCCATCTTGAGGGCGTGCAGGAAGAGCTTGTGGGCCTTCTGCCGCTTGCCCTGCCGCTTCATCTCCAGGGCCTGGTTCAGAGCTGCTTTGGCCTCCAACTTGCCTGCTAGAAAAGTCAGACACACGGGTCAGGGAGGATGGGGGCAGGCAGAGAATGTTCAGGGGGGCTGTCACTTGGGCTGTCTCCCCCACAGCCTCAGGGCTCCCTCCAGCCAGGCTACACCTGCCCTTCTGTGTGCCTGTCTGTGCAGACAGGTTTGTTCCTGCAGCCCCGTGGGGCCCTGGGCTGGTCATTGCCCACTCAGTCCCTGAGCCACTCTCTACCGTGCGGGCATCAGCTGGGTGCCCTGGCCCCCTCTGAGCGGTTGTGCTCCTGGACGGCCGCAGTGCCCATCAGGAGGCCCTCCCCTGCAGCTGCTCCAGCTTGTGGCCACTCTAGTGACTTCTGGAGGTGCGGGTCCCTTCTTCCTGCATCCACCCCGCCCCTTTAGACCCTGACTGTGAAGGGCTCCCCACTGCTGCTAGGCCC
Organism: Kobus ellipsiprymnus; assembly: GCA_006410655.1. NCBI lineage: Eukaryota > Metazoa > Chordata > Mammalia > Artiodactyla > Bovidae > Kobus > Kobus ellipsiprymnus. The sequence goes on along the minus strand of SJYR01000678.1, from coordinate 382,443 downwards.
TGGGGGGCCTCCTCATCCCTGGATCTTCTGACCTAATGGTTTTCAACCAGACCCTGCATTACACCTGGCACTTTTCTGCCGCCCTCCCACCTTCAGTGCCAGCCACACCTACTGGGTGGCTTTTAGTCCAAGGGTGCAGCGCCCTCCTACCCTTTCCACCTGATCACTCTTCCCTCACACCTTCCTCAGGTCTCCGCAGGCATCCCCTCCTTCAGGGAGCCTTCCTGGCGTGCTCCCTTGGCTCCCTCTGCTCCATAGCACCACCCCTACCTTGGCCACCATCACCTTGTCTAGCTGGGAGCTCAGGGCGCCCATGTGCCCTGCACACAGGACATGGCGGGCCCTCTGGACACCGGTGGGATCAACGACTGTTGAGGAGAGATGGCCAGTCTTACCTGGGGAGGCCTTGGTTCTGACCGCCAGTAGCGCCACGCCCCTGGAGGTGAGACTGAGCTCCGTGGACGGCCTGGTGCACTTGGTGACCGCGGGCTGTGCCCGCTCCAGCTTGCTCCTGAGCAGGTAGAAGCCCTTAAGCACAGTCAGGCAGTGTTCTTCCACGGTCCCCAGCGGCAGCAGCAGGGCCAGCAGGGAGCCCAGCACCATGCTCAGCAGCATTTGGGGCCCTGGGCTGGTCATTGCCCACTCAGTCCCTGAGCCACTCTCTACCGTGCGGGCATCAGCTGGGTGCCCTGGCCCCCTCTGAGCGGTTGTGCTCCTGGACGGCCGCAGTGCCCATCAGGAGGCCCTCCCCTGCAGCTGCTCCAGCTTGTGGCCACTCTAGTGACTTCTGGAGGTGCGGGTCCCTTCTTCCTGCATCCACCCCGCCCCTTTAGACCCTGACTGTGAAGGGCTCCCCACTGCTGCTAGGCCCTGGGGGGCCTCCTCATCCCTGGATCTTCTGACCTAATGGTTTTCAACCAGACCCTGCATTACACCTGGCACTTTTCTGCCGCCCTCCCACCTTCAGTGCCAGCCACACCTACTGGGTGGCTTTTAGTCCAAGGGTGCAGCGCCCTCCTACCCTTTCCACCTGATCACTCTTCCCTCACACCTTCCTCAGGTCTCCGCAGGCATCCCCTCCTTCAGGGAGCCTTCCTGGCGTGCTCCCTTGGCTCCCTCTGCTCCATAGCACCACCCCTACCTTGGCCACCATCACCTTGTCTAGCTGGGAGCTCAGGGCGCCCATGTGCCCTGCACACAGGACATGGCGGGCCCTCTGGACACCGGTGGGATCAACGACTGTTGAGGAGAGACGGCCAGTCTTACCTGGGGAGGCCTTGGTTCTGACCGCCAGTAGCGCCACGCCCCTGGAGGTGAGACTGAGCTCCGTGGACGGCCTGGTGCACTTGGTGACCGCGGGCTGTGCCCGCTCCAGCTTGCTCCTGAGCAGGTAGAAGCCCTTAAGCACAGTCAGGCAGTGTTCTTCCACGGTCCCCAGCGGCAGCAGCAGGGCCAGCAGGGAGCCCAGCACCATGCTCAGCAGCATGGCCCACAGGAAGCGGCCCCAGACTGAGACCCACTTTGGTTCAGTCACCGCCATCACTGAAGCCATCGACATGAGTGTCATCTGGGCCCAGAGGCAGGCCCCTCGCACACATCCACAGGGGCCTGGGAGAGAGCAGGACCTGCAGGAGGTGAAGCAGGGGAGCGACACCTTCAGGACATAGGATTGGCTTCAGCAGAGTCTCAGAGACCTACCCCTCGCCCCCACGCTTCTTAACTGATGACCAGGGGTGGGGGCAAGGCAAAGATGGGTGCCACGTCCAGGGTGGTGCGACCGAAAAGGAACGCTGCTGCCGCTCAACACTAAACACTTGCTGTGTGCCAGACCCCGTGCTGAACCGTGCTGGCAGCCTCTTAGAATCTCTCCTGTGGGATTCAAGCGGAGGCCTGGCTCTGCAGCTGAGACAGGTTCAGGGAAGTGAAGGCCCTTGCCCAGAGGCACTTGGACAGCAAGTGATGGCCTTGGGACCTGAGTGCGGAACCCATGGCTCTAGTTTCCCCACTTAGGCGCAAATCTCTGTGGCCTCAGACCTGACACTGGGCGTTCTGGATACACAAGACACACGTCCAGAACAACTAAGGCAGTTCTGAGGCTTGTTTGAGAAGTACAGCTGTTCCGGGGCCTGATTTATCACCGCCTGGGCAACCACCTCCCCCTGCCCTGGCCCTGACATTACCCACAATACTGTTTCCTGCTCTGGCCTTCCTTTTCTGGCCTGTCCAGCAGGCATCTGGCCTAGAGTTTGGGCAGTCTGAGTATCTTAAGAGAAACTCAGGTTGTGGGTCTGAGGCCGTGATTGCCCTCTGTGACAATGAGCAGGTGCTTGGGGTTGGCAGTGGGAGTGGAGGAGGCCAGTCTGCAAGCACCATCATGCTAACAATAAGCATTTATTAGGCAACTGTGGTGTGCTGGGCACTGAGCTGAATACCAGCTGCGCCTTATCTCCCCACTCATCATCCCACCAAGGTAAGCTGCCCCAGGCATTAACTTTTCAGCTGAGAAAAACTAACACACTGAATAAGCCAATACCCAGACGACCCACAAGAAGTAAACAGGCATCAGAACAAATCTCCAGTGCATCTGTGTCTGGAGTACCTAGGTCTTAACTCACAACCAGGGCCCAAGCAGCTACTCCTGGTACTAGACCAAGACCCAGAACTGATGACGTTTCTGGGGGAGCCTGGCTGGTCGATACAGAAATCTGAAAAGGCTTGGTACAAACTAGTGGGGAGGTACAGAAGACGGTGCGGGTCACTGCTCCGTCCAGGTGGTCGGGGCTCTCCGGCCAGCTGCAGCTTGCCAGGAAGGAATTGCGTTCCTGGGAGGCACTAATCTCAATGCTCACTAGCTAGGAAGAGGAAACCTGAGGACCTGAGAGGACACTGAACTAAGGTCATCCTGGGGGCCCGCCCCTTCCCGAACCCCACCCAGGGTCCACTGCCCCGCTGCACCCTTCCCCGCCCACCCCTCCTCACCTCGCGCCGCTGCGGGGCCCTGTTGCCGCCTTCTCAGCGCTCGCAGTCTCGGCTGGCGGCCGGCTCCCCGCACCTCCGCCGCCGGACCGTGGCCCCGCCCTCGGCGACCTGCCATTGGTCGGCCCATCAGCCGCCTCGCAGCAGATTGGCTTCATCAACTCGTCGGCGTCTCGCACTTCCGGGTTTTCGGGTCGGCCTCCGCTTTCCCGGGAAAGACGCGCCGTGGGCCACTTCTATTGGCTGACTCCTGTATCGGTCTCGTGCTCCAAAGGGCCAATAAGCAATAGGCAGGGCGGGGCGAGGGCGACCAGCCGGAGCCCTGGGCACGGCGAAAACCCCCGCCTAGGGCTTTTGGGGCCTTCTGGGTAGCGACTGGGAAACGAAGTTCTGATTGCCTTTCCCTTAGGCCTAGGGGAGGATGAAAAGGGACCCTGGGAAGGAGAGAACCTCAGTTTCCTTAGGTGTAAGGTGAGGAGGCTGATGGTTTAAACCTGTGTCTGACTTCCCAGCCCGCATTCACAGCCTGGTCTCAGCTGCCAGGGCTGCTGGCTTCTCTATCTCACCTTCTTTTCCTCCTAAGTTTTAAATTTACATACTCTTGAGAAGAGCCAGCCTGGTTCTCCTACCTCCTGGTGTGGACAAAGAATGTTGCCTGTCATTTTAGTAAACAAAGAATGTTGCTGCCATTCCGGTAAACAACAGACTATGGCTATGGTTTTTCTGTGGTCATGTATGGATGTGAGAGTTGGACTGTGAAGAAGGCTGAGCACTGAAGGACTGATGCGTTTGAACTGTGGTGTTGGAGAAGACTCTTGAGAGTCCCTTGGACTGCAAGGAGATCCAACCAGTCCATTCTGAAGGAGATCAGCCCTGGGATTTCTTTGGAAGGAATGATGCTAAAGCTGAAACTCCAGTACTTTGGCTACTTCATGCGAAGAGTTGACTCATTGGAAAAGACTGTGATGCTGGGAGGGATTGGCGGCAGGAGGAGAAGGGGACGCCAGAGGATGAGATGGCTGGATGGCATCACTGACTCGATGGACGTGAGCCTGAGGGAACTGAACTGAACTGAAGGCCATCCCAGAAGTCATCAACCAGCTGCCCAGAGGTGTGTCCTGAGGGGAACTCAGGATGGAGAAAAATAGGATAGGAGGCCAGACAGTTCAGATACAATCAAAGGAATAATTTCAGTGAGCCAAGATTCTTCCATCTTCTTATTTATCAGTTTACTTCAGTCACTCAGTCGTGTCTGACTCTTTGCCACCCCATGAATCGCAGCACACCAGGCCTCCCTGACCATCACCAACGCCCGGAGTTCACTCAGACTCACGTCCATTGAGTCAGTGATGCCATCCAGCCGTCTCATCCTCAGTCGTCCCCTTCTCCTCCTGCCCCCAATCCCTCCCAGCATCAAAGTCTTTTCCAATGAGTTAACTCTTCGCATGAGGTGGCCAAAGTACTGGAGTTTCAGCTTTAGCATCATTCCTTCCAAAGAGTTCCCAGGGGAGATCTCCTTCAGAATGGACTGGTTGGATCTCCTTGCAGTCCAAGGGACTCTCAAGAGTCCTCCAACACCACAGTTCAAAAGCATCAATTCTTCGGCGCTCAGCCTTCTTCACAGTCCAACTCTCATATCCATACATGATCACAGGAAAAACCATAGCTTTGACTAGATAAGGT